>SNQJ01S0037101.1:31658-43951 GCA_010110895.2 Picea sitchensis | reverse complement strand
TAAACCTAAAAACATAATTTAACATTTTAACATTAATCACTCATTTAATTAATTAATCATAATTACTTTTAATTAATTACCATACTTAGTTTTAATTTGAACCATATATTTAAATATATATATTTATATATACTTATATATTAATTTTATTTTTTTTATTAATAAATAGTTTAAAAAAAATAACAATTTAAACGATTAAAATTTAAACTTAGTAATAATTTAAAAGGATAATTAAATAATTAAATAAATTATAAAATAAAATAATCTAAAAACAATTAAATAAATTAAAAAATATATTAAAAAAAATCAAATCGGACACGCATGAAGTCCATGTTCCTGCTCTGTTTCCTCCAATGCCTTCCTTTTCTAAACTCTAACCCTACATTTCCCATCATTTTCTTTTAGCTACATGATCGACTGCCATGGCCATTCCCTCTGCATCCTTTTTGGCGGTTCTCTCACTGAACTGATACACAATCAGTTCTTCCATGGTCTGTGATCTTGAAAAAGTGCCCAGTATTGAGCACATCATTCACAATTCATAGAAGGTACATTTCTCCTAGTTTGACAGGTAGCCGTAATGTGTCATTTCTAGAGCAGGGATACAAGTCTCCTGGTTGTCCATTTATAGTAAAGGCATCAGGTATATTGGGTGCAACACCTATGAGTGTTGCTTCATTCACAACAACTATGGGATCCCCATTCCACCATTCTCCTAGTATGATCAGAATTTCCTCGTTGGGCTTAGGGGAAAGGATAGCAGCAACCTTTCTTATGAAGTATGACCAAAGCCCCATGTACAATATCTCTTAGACATGAGATATGAGCATGCCACCATAAGGTTCCTTCCTAATTAATAACGGTGAATCTATACGTAAAAATCCCACCTGGTTGAATAGGGCACTGTGTGACATAAGCTAACCCATCCACCCATGTTGTACACAGTTGCTTAACTCCATGCCAATGAGGAGTAGAATTATATTGATATTTGTTATAAGCATTAACAATCACTGTGTCCCCATCCCAGACATAAAGCGATGGACCCGGTAGTAGTCCATTCACAATGATTATGCTATTGTTACTGCATAACCTGGTAACTTGATAGCATGTCGAGGGAGAAGACCAGGTTTTGGGGAGTGGTCTGTGGGCTTGGACCAACGTTTTTTTTTGTATATTAATAAAAAAAAAAATTATGTGTGCAACACATGACTCTTCCTTGGTGTTCTATTCCGTTTGTTCCATGTGGCTTTGCGTTTGGGCATTATGTTTTATTGGGCTGATGTGTTAGCTTGTGTGTTGTTTCTAACCGTAACGTGTTGAGCACAAAGGTTTAAATATATAAATGGAATTCTCTTCCACTTGACTTGGTTGGGCGCTTTGGTGCTTGGTTTGTATGTTTAATGTGTGGATAACCCGTGTTGTATTGTGGTATGTGCAGGTGGTGCATGGAGCTTGGAGCATGCAGCTTGGCGAGTGTGTTGGGTGCTTTTGTCGTCATGAAGATATTCAGGTTAAGTCATGAAGAGAAGAACCAAGTGTTATGCATATGCGCCTCAATGGGAAACAACACATAACACAAAGCACCAACTCAGCACAAGCCACGAGAAGGAGATCTCACTGATCAAGTGTAAGGCCGAACAGTGAAGTGGGTAAGATCGAGTTTGAGATTTCTCTTTGATTGTTTGGGGATTGAAGGGTTCAATAGGCAGTCGTTTTTGTTCATAGGGTTTTTTTTTTTTTAATATTTATATATAGATATATCTACTATTCTTCCAGATATTGGAAGTCATAATGTCTTAGAACCTGTTAAGGGTTTCAATGGAATGACCGATGAGGGTTTCATATAGGCTTCTACAGATCTCAAAGTTTTTGCAAGGAGAAGTTGCGTTAAAGATAGTTGTTTTTTTTTTGTTTATTAATAACTTCTTTTTTTTTTGTGTGTGTGCCAGCGATGGCATCCAGCGAGGAGTATGAAAAAAATAATTTTTTGCCTAAACCACCTCTCTCTAGGAAATAGTGCCTTTTGTAGTTAGGAATCACTGGAAATCCCATGCTTTTCCCTCAATTGTTTAGATAGCTTATGGAATTGAGAATTNCAGATAGCTTATGGAATTGAGAATTATATTTCACCTCCTAATTGTTTTTTTTTTTTTTGCTGAAGATAGCTTTATTGCAGTGTGTATGGTTGGTATTAAAATTCTACTTGGTCTGATGCCCTGCTTTAGAAATCTCAATTCGGCCAGTTCAATTATGTTCAAAATTGTTCAATTTAGCAAGTTTTTTTTTTCTTTACATGCGTAATTGGTTAGATTGTCTAAAATTGTTTGCTTCCTATGCACTTCCAAATAAGAAGGGATTTTATACAAAAATATCCTTCATTTGAACTAGACCATTAGATTGGTCAGATTCTAACACTAGTGGATAAAATTTCAGTTAGCTCCAGTTCAACTTTCGTACGGTATTTAAAAGGAAAGTGGAAATGTATATTTCATATTCCACTTAAGAATGGTTCCTAACGCTCAAACCCCATTCGTTGCAAGTTGACTTGTTTATTTATAAACCAGTTCATACATTCCGAGGCAGAATATATATAAATGTATTCATTTACATAGGTTGGTTTATTTGAAACAAGTGTTAAAATTTATTTAACACTTACCTTAGTATATTATTATGCCTATTACATTTCTAATGTGTAAATTATTTATATATAGATTTGTGTTAAAAAAATATTTGTGCTAGGCTTGTAGGTTAGGCAAAGGTGGAGTTGGAGTTGGAGCTTGGCCCTCAGGCCCAGATTTCAAACTAAGGCTCTGATACCATGTGTAGGGACCAAATTAATTTAAGTCTAATAGAATCCATAAATTGAAACAGAAAATATTAAATCTCATAAATTTTAACAGATAAGATTACTTCTACGTAGAAAGACTAAGTAATTTCTTTCATTCAACATATAAGAAGGTTAAATTAATTAATGAACAACAATCTAGTGAATTACATAATAGAATAAAAATACCTCTGCCTGATGCTAATTCCTGTTGATCTAGTTGTCCTTTCCCTGCTTCTTTGTCCAGCCTGATGCACTGACCCAACCCCGCCCAAAAATCGACTAACCACCCAACCAACTAGGAGCAGCATGTCCGTCTCTCTAGCTCCAGGATACTATAAGGAATTTTGGCCCCCATGCCCAAAACCCCTAGCAACCCGGTGCCCCCTGCAATGATTCACAAAAACCTACCAAAACCAAACTCCCAACACCAGAAAATATCCAAACCAGAAATACAGTCTTCTCCTCTCCAATAATTATTCCTCCCACAATTTTCATAATGCCCTCCCGTAGGACTCTTCCCCCATCATATCTTCCCTTCACAGACTCTCCTCCCCTCCATTAATTACCTTATCCCCTCCTTTATTATCTTATCCTTAACTTGTCATACGTAAAGTTTCATAAGGATTAAATTCAAGTTATTAAGCCCCTTAATTTATTACCCAAATCATTGAATGTGTTATGTAATCAATCAATTAATTAATTAATCAATCAAAAGTTATAAACAATTAATAAATAAATAAACAATATTATTAATACTAATCATTGTTTAACTAAAACCATATTAGGACAATTAATTATCTAATTAATTTTACTTAATAATCCCTATGAATCTATTTAACCAGGGTTGTTGCAAGTGTTGAATGGAGGTCTAGATTAAGTGTCAGATGGAGGGTGAGATTGAGGTCTGGAATGAATTTCATATTTTTATGCACACCGAGTTAGGGGTTGGGATAGATTCTGTAACTCCTTCTTGTACCTTACTATGGATATGTGATTTAGCCTCTGAATATTATTTATTTATGGTCAATTAAGATTTTTCTTCCTAAACTTTTAAATGGATTTATAACTTAGCATGTGAGTTATTTAT
The DNA here is from genome assembly GCA_010110895.2 of Picea sitchensis. Taxonomy (NCBI): domain Eukaryota; kingdom Viridiplantae; phylum Streptophyta; class Pinopsida; order Pinales; family Pinaceae; genus Picea; species Picea sitchensis. The sequence goes on along the minus strand of SNQJ01S0037101.1, from coordinate 40,037 downwards.
TTATGGTTAATAAGACCTGGTTATCTTAATTCTTAAATGGATACATAGGGTAGTTGAATTCTGTCATTTACTTATTACGGTTGGTATTCGCTTAACTCCTGTAATGAATTTTTAAGATATCAAGTGCATTCTTATATATGGTTGAAATAATATTTGGTCTTCCTTAATACCTTGAATGGAATTGTAAGTTGACATTGGATTCTTATATTATTGTTGGGTCTTCCCTTAGTTCTTTAATTTGGATTTAATAAGTCAACATTGGGTTCTTATTTTTATTGTTGAATAAAACTTGATCTTCTTAACTTATCCTTATATAAGGATATGCAAGATAACATATAATTTATCTTATCTAATTCGTAATTATGGGATTGAACTTCTTATAGTTTCTTGTAATGGTAATGTAAGGTAGTCTTGGAATCTTCCACATTGCATGTTATGATTGAACCTCTTAGTTATTTTAAAATGGATATCCAAGCAATAGACTTCTTATTAATTGATATTTATGATTGATGTTTATTATTTTTATAAATTGGATGCATAATGCAAGGTAGCATCTAAATTTAATGTATTGCATAAGATGATTGATATTCTTGTGATTTCTTGCAAATGAATATAAAATTTTAGCCTTTAGACTCCTCATATATATATTCTTAGAATATATTCCTTAATATGAAGATGAAAAGTTGAGATAAATGATACTAAGATTGTACTTATGATTTTTTGGTCTTGGTATTCTTTATGTATTTCCCTTTTTACTTATTTGTAGTAGAATACTGCTTGAAGATTGTTTAAGTAAAAGTAGATTATTCGAGTGCAACATGAAGAATTGATGATTAAGTATGGTTGATAAATATAGTGGATTGAGGTTTATTCAGATTAATGGGATATAGATACTTCCTTGTTCCTCAGAATAGTTGCCAATCCTGACACCTTAAATGGTCAAAATCAATCGAATGAATCCTAGACTTGAGCATTTCTTATGTGTCTTGGAGGTCCTAACCATGCATGATAGGTTGGGTGGGTAGTTTCTTTACATTATCACTTGAGAAATGTTTGATTGAATAATACTCATGTTTCTTTCAATTGATTATGATGATATTGACTTAGTGGTTGTTAATTTATGTTGTGACGCATGTCACTTGTACTAATGATTGTTCCAAAAAGAAAACAAATATACATATATTCACCTATTATACATCACTAAAGGTGGTTTTAAGGGTGGGTTTGTTACATATGGTATCAGAGCAAGGTTCAACCCTATGACATTGGACCGTTATGCCTTCCACTATGTTAGACAAATGATTAAAATCACATCCCTAATAAATATTGAAATTGTCCATGCAACAATCATGGTTATAGGAAATTGGATGAGTATACATCGTGGTGTGGGGAGACGAGGTATGCCTCCTCCGAATGTATCCACACCAGAGGAATCTAATCCTAAGGGAGATGAGAAGACTATTGAGGAGGAGTAGGTTGATGTGGGGGATGTTGTAGGTATGATGAGATCCTTTCAGAGTATGTTAGAGGCTTGATCAGTCGCCTTGATTAGGGTGAGGGAAGGACATATATAGCCAATGAGGGTTCACAATGCTCTCCAGTAGTTAGAATTAGTGTACTCAAGGAACTCAAGAAAGTTAATTTTTTGAGTTCATGGGTGCCAAGAATGGCTTCGTCATTGAGGAATGGTTGGAGAACATGGCAATGTGCTTCACACTTCGTGATTTCAACTCCAACACAAAAGTATGCATGGTGGTGTTTTAGCTGAAGGGAAGTGATCTTCTATGGTGGAAGACGCTCCTACCTCAACCAAACATGGACATCGAAGATGTATCATGGGAACTATTCGAGGAATGGTTCCAAGAGAGGTATTTGTCATAGGAATTCATCGAGCGTCAACTTAATGAGTTCAAATCCTTACGATAGGGTGGTCGTATAGTGCTAGAGTATAAGGCAAGATTCATGGAGCTACTTAGTTATGCCCCACATATGAACATGGAAATGTTCAAGGTCAACAAGTTTGCATTGACCTTAACTTCAACATTCGCATAAAGGTACAGATCATAATGCCTCGGACATTGCATGATGAAGTCCATAAGGAACTCATAGATGAGGAAGAAATATGCAATGTGAGTCAAGGAAGGACTCCTTATAGACCAATTAGACATACAACATCAGGAGCGCAAAAACTTCTACTTTAGGGACCAAGAGTACTGGACCAAAGGCCAGATGTTGGACATGTGGAAAGCCACATTACCAACAAGATTGTCCAATTCATAAGGTGAGAGTGGCCAGATCAACATGAACCACTACATTTGGAGATCAGGCAAGGCCCACGGGAATCATGTAGCGGTGAATAACCACCAGGCTGAGCACCAACCCACTATGCTCGAGACATCAAGTATGATCGTATATCAGAACTTTAGTATTTTGATAGATCCTGGTGCTACAGAGAGATTCATTTATAGTGCAATGCTTAAGAGAATTAAGGTAAAGGTAGTTGAGCATGATGATTTTAGATATGTAGAAATGGATTCGGGTATCAAACAGAAGGTTGGAGGAAAGGTTACAAATTGTAACATTAACTTGGGAGATTTTGTAACAAAGGAAAACTTGTATGTTACGATATTAGGATCGTATGACATAGTAATCAGTATGGATTGGATGGAATCGCATGATGTGATGCTCAAATGTAAGACAAAATGGTTAATTTTGACAGATGATGTGGGATGGAGAATAGTGATTGCAGGAATAAACCAGGGAGTGTCCTTGAGGTTCATTTATTCTCTATAGCTAGTGAAGAACATGCACAAGGGATGAAATATTTATGTAATATTACCACTAAATGAGAAGGATGAGGTGGAAGGATTAGAAAACCTTCATGTAGTACAAGAGTTTGCAAACGTGTTTCCAAAAGAGTTACAAGGGTTGCCACTGTTTGGATTTTAATCTTCTAATTTATTATTCAATTACTCTGATTTGACCTGACTATCATCGATTGACCCAGGTTCAGACTTAGAAATCTCCCAAAAAAATGCCTCTAAAACTATTGGACCTCCTGGTAAACCAGAAGGCAATGCCACACATAGGGTGTACTATCCAGTCTCACCTGAGATATCTCTATGGGTGGCTACAATACTTAGGTGTTTGAAACCTGGGAATGAGTGGATATTTATGGTTGTATCATGCAATCTTTATTTATTCATTATAACATCTGATTATAGCAATCATTTTATTCATGCATGTGAAACACTAGATCTTACTAGTTAATTCATTCATCTAACATTCACCACTTAAAGAAAATAGAGACACATGCATTCCTTCACATAACACAAGTGTTACCATGGTTCACCCCCTCCTGGGCTACATCCACAAAGATCTGGATCTCAATCTCTTTATTATGTTTAGTAATATGTCACGATGTGCGTGTTTATAATATTAGATTTTATACTCTTAAACAAACTCCTCAATCCCTGTGAGGCTAACTAGATTGCACCAGGCTCCTCATCCTACGATATAACCCTCAGGATCAAGTTTCTCACTACTTCCCTATCTCACCATATTATTGAATAGTAAAGTTCTTACATTTGTCTATTGCCTGTTCTATTCTCTCATCCTCACTCTCTTCTCTATCTCTCTCTACCTCCCTTTTCATCCTCTAAGTACTACCTATTTATATTCTTGGCTCATCAACCATTACAATACATTGAAGAACCCCTAACCATAGTGTTGTTATGTATTCCTTTACTGCACACCCTACATGCTTCCCTCACACGTGTTGATTTTCCTTCTAGTTATCCTTTCTTCCTTTCATGCTTCTTTTCCCAAAAATAGTATTTTCCCATTATTGCGTCTACATCCAACAGGCCCCCAAAACTTACATGTGTCTCGTCCCAAGCCACCTAAGCTTTGTTTTCTTCTTCAATAGATCCTGCAAGAGTATGGAACTTATCTATGAGTTCCCTTGCTTTTGTTTGAGCCTGCGTGATATTTTATCTGAGTGCATCCAACACTTTTGTTATAATCTCCTCACTGATCATTTCTATGCACTCTTTTGGAATTTGTTCCATGTTCCTTTTTTCCTCCTCTACCTATGCAATGACCTCCACTGCTAGCTCTTAGAGAGGTTCCATTTGATATTATCGATCCTTCTTCTATTTCTTCGTAGATATAAGTTCTTCTTACAGTTTCTTCATGTCTTGTACTCCTTTGAGGCGTTCAATGATCTTCATCATCTTCTCCCTCTACTTGAGGTCTTGGATAGATGGGATTATCATTTCCTCTTCCTGGTCCCACTCCTTGACCTATTGATCCTAATCCATCTTTTTTCATAGTTGTGCTTCTCTATCAAACAAGTCGAAAATTGTGTTGACTTGTCGTTCCATTTCCTCCATTTTCCCTACTGCTTCTTGCTTCCTTTTCTCCTTCACCTCCGAGGGAGTGGTAGGGATGAGTTGTTCCCAGAGTTTCTCGATCTCCTTCCTGTATTGATTGATTGTTTGCACAATATGATCAATTTTATGTGTTGTCATGGGATCTAATATTTGTGTGTTCTTTGGAATTATGTTGTAGGCTATAGTCAATCCATGATCGATCCTATCCATGTGATCCTTTTCATCTTTGGTCTCGATATTGACTTGCCCGAGCACCAACTCCAACCCCTCTTTGATGTCCTTTGTGTGCTGCAATTCTATTGTGTCTTTTCATGCGTGTGACTATACCTCCTGTGCAACACTGACTTGTAGTTTGTATAGTGCCTTGGTTGGTATCCACCCCATTACCAATTGTATTTGCACCAAATATTTCAAGGGTTTCTAGCCTATAATATCATCCATGCACAACATGCTAGATGTAACGTGAAAATTTGATCTCTCCTATGGTATCTTCTGGATCATATCCTGCTCACTCGACACAGCCTTGGCTCTCGCTTCTAATTTTGTGGGGATTGACTATATTTATTTGCCCACCCTCCGTGTTTCTCTGATCTATTCTAGGAGATACCTCATATCGTCCAACACATCCTGAATCCAATCCCTTTGGTGCTAGTGTTACACATTTTTTTTGTCACCCCTATGACCATTAATGATGTAAACCTATCCTTTGTATTTAGAAGGATCAATGGCCTTAATCCTTGAAGAAGAATGAAGATACTTTTTCCCAGAGAGATGAAATTATACTTTTCTTTTGTCAAAAACCTTATAAAAAGGGATCATTGCACTTTCCTTAGTGTTAAGGGTGCAACGATCATACATTGTCATAGGTTGCACCATAGTGTCTTGAGAAGTCTTCACATTTTTCTCAGTGTTAAGGGTGCGATGATTTTCATACAAAGGAAAAAGAGGAATTTCTCGAAAGTTCTATAATAGAAGCTTCGAGGGTGAGGTGGCCTCTGATCTGTTTGGATCTGAGTCACATCCCTGATCTCATGGGATCATCCTAACCTCTTACCCTATCCTTTTCAGCCTATAAAAGGGGAGGAGTTCTCATTGGGAAAGTTATCTTTTTGGAGTTGGAAAGTTCTTGAATTTTATAGCTTGGAGTTTTTAGAGCTTGTATGTTGGCTTTGAGCTTTGCTTTGTCAAGATAGATTTTTGATCTCAGAATATGTGGAGTAGAAGTTTGTGTGAAGAAAGGAACTATTGGAAGGTACCTTAAAACATCAAGGCATTGGTTGTATCTTTATTCCACATTCTTTAATACAATGATATATTTATTTCCCATAAAATTTGTCTTATTTTATTGTATGACTCCTTGATCACATACATAGGTTTTGTTGAGTATGCATTGTTGCTTTCACTTCATTGGATTGTGTCTTTTATAGGTTCAACATCTGATAAGACTTGGAACAAAGCGATGATGACACTAGCGAGGACAAACAATGTTTAAAAGGTATTTCATTTATCTCTTTTTAGTTAGTATGTTTGATAATTAAAAATTAGGGAAAGTTCTATATTTTGTCTTGTTTTGTTCTAGTTTTGTGGTGAAACTAGGGATATTTGTTTGTGTCCACACTTACCTATTTGTCCAATAACAAAACTGGTGACCATACTGGGGAATGGATTGTTTTCCTAGTTTGTCTTGATTTCTTTATTTGATTTCTTGGATTATGTTTTCTAAGTCACTGGGAGATCCAATTTGACTCTCTAACAATTAAACTTCATTGAAAAAAATTTCTTTCTTTTTAATTTTTCCATTTTTCCTTTGATTGTTGCACCCTACTTTGAGAGATAGTGCGGCGATCTAGGATCAGCGCACCCGGACTTTTGACACAATGCGATGTCTTTTCATTGTATTTGTTCTCTAGCCTGTGAAGATAAAGGATCATTGTGGCATGTTAGTCTACAGCCTGTGGGGTAAAATCATGAAGATGGGTAACACTTTTGCTTGTTTTATGACAAAAAAAACTGCATTTTCACAAGTTCTTCAACTTCCGGCATACGAAAGTATTTTTTTTATTTAGAATTTCACTTTACAGTAAAAAAAAAACTTGTGAATAATTTTGTTATATTTCTAATGACTATTTTTCAATTTTTTTTATCAAGATTTGATATGTCAATTTGACAATTGTTTAACAGTATGTTCCTTAAACATGAAAGGAATGATAATGAGTTATTTTTTTCCACAACAATGTATCTATTATTAAACTTATGTTTTTAAGAAATGAAATATACTACAACAATCTACAGAGACTCTATTTTATTATCACTATATTTTTTAATCTAATGGATGAATATTATAATTTCTAGAATTTTTTTAATTTGACCAAGATGAAAACGTTGCAGATATTAAACATGTGTTTTTCTATAGCTTGTATCTATCTTAATTTTTACTTAAAAGAAAAATCTAAAAATACCCTTTTGAAGAGAACAATTTAACAATTATGAATATAAATTTTCCATAATTTTTGGTTCTGTATTTTTAGAGATATGGATTTTTCATTTCACTGAATCATAATCTCACCTAGAAATATTATGCAGTGATTTTTTTATAAAATTAAATAAAATTAGATAAAAACAATGAAAATGAAAACAAATTATACCCAATGAAAGAAGATTCAATTTTAAAAATGTTGGTATCAATTCTCAAACTAAATTTTGAGTATTTGTAGGAGTCCGCTACCTCCAAAGATGAAGTAAGATGGAGAGAATTTGGAGTTTCCTGCAAACAGTCTCATTTTCAAGTTTTCGGCCGAAACCTAGTTTTTAACTGAATCCGTTAAAAATAAACGTTTCAACCGAAAAGTATTTCAGCCGAAATATTCTTACCATGGGAAAATAATTCATCCAAAAAACATTGTACATGAATTTCGAGGGCACCATTAAATTTAACATGAAAATTTTCGGCCGAAAGAAACATTTGTTCGGCCGAAAAATTGCCGCTAGAAATTTTGGAGACCCGACTGTCATGAAAGTGTTACCCATATTCATGATTTTACCCTGTGACGATTGTGAAAAGAATGTATTTTTGATGGTTTTTCTTTCCCAGATCTTAGATATGGTTTTGGAGCGATTTTTTGAGTCTGATTATAGTCTGCTTGACAACTTTGAATCTTCTTTTAGCTATCTTTGAAACACAAATTTTTATTTCTTGCTTTGCATTAGATTGGGGTCATATTTGCATTTGAAGTATTGGTGTACAGTCTCTTTGGCTCATTTCTTGAAGATCTTGATATTAATAAGTTTGAAAAAAAATGGGCACATTGTGCATCTGGGAATGATAAATGTTTTCTCCTTTGCGTAATATATCTTTCATCGAAGTGAAATATTTTCATTTTCATTTCTTTGCATTGTTTAGAGTCGGTCAAAAACACCATTTAGTCCATGCCATTTTCCTCTTGAGTAACCAAATCCTTAAAAATAAAGTGATAAACTAAAATTTATTAGACATTTTTTATATTTTATGGTAGCAAACCTACATTATATTAGTTGTAGGGCTTTGAAATAGGTGTGAAATATAACTTTCCAAAGATGAAAACAAACATAGAATCTTTTGTTAGGGAGAAGTAAAATCCACTTGCTACATTTTTTCTTGGGAATCCCTTCTAACACAAGGGTCAATCACGAGGTCGCATTAGGGCCATCAGAGTTACTTGCCCTACTTTTTTGGTCTTAGTGTAGAGATTCACATATTATTGGGGGTAACTTGAGAAGAAAATCTTGTGGGGACCTTCTCGAGTTGATTTCGAGCTTAGATACCCTACCTTTGCACGTGGATCAGACTGTTGACTATTTCCCCAGGCATCATTGTCATAATTGGTAGCCTTAGTATCATATCCTTTTAGGGTATTCACACAAGGTGAATGTGGAGGGGAAAGTCTTCATGGTACCTGGAATCGACATTTTTCAAACTCACTCAGGCTCCTTGGAGGGTATACCCATG
>SNQJ01S0037100.1:54192-71043 GCA_010110895.2 Picea sitchensis | reverse complement strand
ATATATTGTTGTACCCTCCCTCCAATCAATTCACAACCATTTGGAGTGTGGAACCATCCCCGCCTTTGATCATTTCTCTCAATTAAGCAAATGATGAATGGTCTTCATGAAAAACATTCATTTATTTGTCTGGATTTCATGAAAAAGGTAGAGTTTCAGAGTATGTTCGCCTCTCCAATTGGCAAGCATGCGATTTTGCAATTTCCATTTGTAATACAACGTTAACATCTTTTAGTTGTATGGTTGTGCAATTTGTAATATTGTAGCACTAAGCTGGTTTGTATGCACGCATTACCAAGTTTGATGTCACCTAGACTCTTGCTAGGCCAAGCTATTACATACATGCATATCTTTTAATTTTTCATAAATTTACACTATATGCATGTTGGTTTTACACGAGGACCGCATTGGAAACCTCTACTTCATAAATTTAACTCACGGATTTGTTATAAGATACCCGAGATCACTATGGTATGCAATAGTCTACATTTTTAAAGTGTTGTTGATTTTGATAGTTTCAGGAAAACAAAACCCTTTTAGTGACAACCTCGTAATAGTCTTGTTAAGCCAATCTATTACATACATCTAAATATTATCAATCCTAACATGTTCGGAATAAGTTTTATTCAATTATATAAAACTAGCACAGCCGCAAAGTAATGTTAAATCTTTTTCTCGGACAACTAAAATGGATATAGAACTGAGGAAATCTAAAAGTTAATTTCAAATGTGGTAATTCGAAAGGTTAATCAGTTGGCAATCATATGGTAGTAGAGTAATTTCTTAATATGATTAGGTAAATGTTAAAAGGTAAATTCATAGATTACACTCTGTAAGTTCTTCAAACCTCTACTTCATCGAGATCAGTATCAATTAGAAATCATCTTTTTTTATGTATTTGTCTAAATCATTTTATAAATTTAAATATTGGTCTAAATCATTTTATCAATTTAATATTATGTTATGAAAAAAAAATAATTTAACCAATTTCTATTTTATAAAAAACTCTTTATGAACTTATATAGTATTCTACAACAATGTAGAATCTATGAATTTTTTGGCATGTGCATTTCCACAAGTATTAGTGCCCATTCAAAAAAAACCATTGATCCAAGATAATGAAGTGGTTTTGTAAGTATAATTTTAATAATTTTACTTTACTTAAACTTTTTAATAAAAAAAAAATGCAAAATGTATTTTATATTTTAAACCACTTCCATTCATATTACAAATTTGGCATTTATTATAAAAAAAATTAAATACCATATCTTTGTTACCTTTTGTACATTGATTCCTAAATAGTAAAAACGGTCCTCTTCATATTATGTTCGGACTAACCTCATGTCTATTTAGAACCCCTTTTTGAAGGAAAATATTTAGCATTTATTATAAAAAAAATAAATACCATATCTCTGTTATTTTTGTACATTGATTCCTAATGAAAACTAATTAGAAGATAAATGGTCATCTTCATATTATATTTGGACTATCCTCCTGTTTATCCTATAACGAACCTGAGGAAAAAAAGATCTATATAGATCAAATTTGTAATTTTATATTCTTCTTGTTTTGTTTTCCAAATTCACCTAGTTATTTTTCTGTGCAGAACCAAACAATGGAAAAGAAATATGAAAAAATCAAGAGGATAATGTTTGTAATCCTTGTATATTAAAATAAAATATAATTATTTATGGTATAGTATTATGATTGAATTAATTTCTTATTTCTTATCACATATAGCAATTCAAAAGTCTATGGAGTAATGCACTGATTTTACTTCATATAATAATGTGTAGACTTCAAAAAGGAAGTGTTGAAACAGTACGACACTGAATTAACTAATCAATAATTTCAATTCATGCAGTTTTCACGACTTTGAGATTCTTTGCCTCCGGTGCAATCAAATTATACTAGATAGTAGTTTTACGATTTTGTCTTCAATAAAGTAGTAGAGCCTCCACGATCATATCATTATTATTGCGAATACATTTTCAAAATGCCACTAAAATCATTCCATGGAAATGTTACTGAAATGGCAATGCCCTTTACTTTTGGCAGTTGTCATTCTGCCTTGAAAATTGAGAGAAAAGTGTGTCCACCATAATTTCTCATATAACTTCATAAATATTTATTTATAGTTAAAATTACTGTTATAATTGAGGATAAGGAAATTTAAGAGATCAAATTGCTAGAAGATAATAAGTTTTTAAGCTTCACTTTCTGCAATAATTATTGTGAAAGGAGATGTACTTCTCTAACACTCTTTTGGAATTGGAATTTCAATTTTAATTGCATGATCTAACACACCTTTTAATAATTAACAGTCCTTTTAATCATCTATTACTTTAGTTGTCACAGTATATGTTCACATCAATAGCACTAAGATCTGTAATAGAATTCTTAAACCGCGGATCACCTTCTTAAACCACAGATCGCCTTGTCTCTGTATATAAGATTTAAACTCAAACAAATACTGCAGATAACTTTTGCACCCAACAAATATGGGTTTGTATAGATTTAAACTCAAACAAATACTGCAAATAACTTTGCACCCAACAAATATGGATTTGTATCGATGACCTTAACCACGAGGATTTTACTAAACAACGTACAACCAATAATTTTGATATGCAATTATAAATTTTAACATGAATGAGCTGAATCATTCAAATCCAGATGACTCAATATATTCAGAATCATTCGATTGTTTTATTCTGGAATTGCAAAGTAGGTAAAATAAATTATTTCTATTAAGGTAGACCATGTTAAATCGACGTCAGAATATTTTCCTCCCTAAGGGACAAGCGAAAGGGATGGATGCCTTGGGCGCGTAGGAGCTGCCCTGGGATGAGCCTCACAACCCCTTCTACGGTTCTTTGACACGAAGCCTTAATGAAAAGTTACATTTAATCATAATCTTCTCTTAAATGGCTTTAAGACAAACTTTAATCATGCATTTAAGTGTAGTAAGAATATGAAGTCTCGTAATAAAAAAGTAATATGGGATTGTTTACTATTAAAAGATATAAAGATATATAGACATGTTTGCAATCCTTTTAATATTACAAGGTAGAACTTAGTTACAATTATATGTAAATTTAAAATTTTATGGATCTTTATAATCTGATTTTGGTAAGTAGATATGATTTTGTTCTTGTTTGTACAAGCACAGTAAGAACGATATTTGAATAATGGAGAAATCATATCTTTAATTTAATTCATAAAGATTTTACATTGAAATTCTCATGAAGCTAATTTTGGTTCAAGTGCTTCAACTGATTTTGTTTTTCGATCTTAAGCTACTCACTAGTTGCATGGCATAGTCTATGCTCAAGCTCCTAGCTCCCTGTGATGGAGAGTTGGATTGTCTAGATTATGATGTTTAATATCAAGCTTATGGGAAGCCATATAGATGGAGATGATCAGGGATAGCAGTGGGGAGGCAATCACTTGGTGAGGAGGCGTCCAATCGATGAAGAGGTGGGAACTCTCTATGATTGAGAGTTGGATTATGATGTTCAAGATCAAGCTTATGGGAATCCATATAGATGGATATGATCAGGGATAGATATGGGGAGACAATCAGTTGGTGAGGAGGTGGGAAGATTGTACAAAAGGATAAGTGCAGAGGTTCCATTTAAACATTGTGAGAGCCATTTTTTACATTAAGGAAACAAAGTCACATCGCATAGATTGAACCAATCAAAAATTTGATTTGTGAAATTTTGTAAATAGGAAAATAATTTAAAAATAAATAAATAAATCTAATTAATATAGAATTTCAAGAAAAAAGTGGACATGGTTGTAAATTTGGAGTGAATTAATATATGGTCAACCTAGTTTGACTAGGTGAGTGAAAAATATAGTACCTTGTATAGGTAGGGACTAATAATGAACTCATCACTTTGACTACCTTAAAAATAAGAAGTGCATACATCTCATATTTATAGGATCTTTTTTGATAGGATAATATCATACAAGTGAAGGTGAATATGTCACTTAAGGTGTGCTATCACATAAATGTATTAAAGCGTGAAACTAGCATCGTGACATAGCTATAGAAGTCAAAAAGTTTTTTTTTAAATATTCACAAGTATAATAATCATACTAAAAATGTATCTTACCTAAGTAAACTTAAGGGTATGTGCAAGCTAATGATGGTCTCTCATGATGCATAAGTGGCAATGCAAACATGGAAATACAACAATTATTCAAGGTAGTTTTACAATGAATTTGAATATGGTGTAAGAAGATGAAACGTGGGAAATTGAATTAGCTTTCCGAATATACAACTTTTGTTCATAGAAATTGTGAATAACTATGTCAAATATTATTTTTTCTAATAGTTGTATCGTATTTTTCCAACAAAATATAAGGTATATAAGGTAGATATGATTATATTCTTGTTTGTACAAGAACACTAAGAGGGACACTTGAATAATGGAGAAATTATATCTTTAATTTAATTCTTGAAGAGTCTAGATTGAAATTTGAATGAGGCTAATTTTGGTTCAGTTGATTATTTTTTCCTAGCCTAAGCGAGTCACTAGTTGCATGCCATTGTCTATGCTCAAACTCGTAGCTCCCTATGATGGAGAGATGGAACAGAATGTTTGAGATCAAACTTATGGGAAGATTATGGGAATCCATATAGATGGATATGATCAGGGATAGCATTTGGGGAGGAAATCACTTGGTGAGGATGCGTACAATCAGTGACAAGGTGGAAAGGTTGGGAATGTTGTACAAAAGGATAATTGTAGAGCCTCCATTTCAACATTGTGAGAGTCATTTTTATAACTTGAGTGGATTAAGTGTTAGAGCCTCAAAGTCATCCCATAGATTGAACCAATCAAAAATTTGATTTGTGTAATTTTGTAAATAGGAAAACAATTTAAAAAAWTAAATAAATCTAATTAGAATTTCAAGAAAAATTTGGACATGGTTGTAAGTTTTGGGTGAATCAATATAAGGTCAACCTCATTTGTGTAGGTGACTGAAAAATATARTACCTTATAGAGGTAGGGACTAATAATGAACTCCTCATTTTCGRTATCTTGAAAATAAGAAGTGTGTACATTCCATATTTATAGGATTTTTGGATAGTATAATATCATAAAAGAGAAGGTGAATATGTCACCTAAGGTGTGTTATCACATAAATGCATTAAATCTTGTAATTAATATCATGACATAGYTATATAAGTCAAAAAAATTATTTAAAATATTCACGAGTATATTAATCATACTAAAACATTATCTTACCTAAGTAAACTTAAGATAAAGGTGTAGATACACGAAAATTTGATTCTCCTAAGATATTCAACAACCCTCAAAACCTAAAAAAAAAAGCATAATGAGATAGTATTATTCACATCCCTACCCATATTTTCCTATTCCTCTTTTTTCATACCAATGTGTTTGTTTCCAAACAAAACAACCCATTGATCTCTATACATAAGAATATCTTCCATCTTAAGCTTCCATATCATGAAGATCTGATGATTAAACTTTTATATCACTATCATTGAATTGTTTTTTGTTTTCTTTCACACAAGGCTCATATACTTAAAGATCCCACTCATGAATAAGTTTATTTCATACCAAAGATACCCTTGTTGTCTAAAGAATAAGTTAAACCCTAGTAACAAAAGCATCCCCATAAAGCTTGTAACATTGATTTGATACAAAAAGAAGAGTTTGATAAATGTGCACAAGAAAGAAATGGGAATAGAATATTAAAACAAAAGAAAGATTGGCATACACATCCATAGTAATTACACAAGAGATTTACGTTGGAATCCCTTAACTAGGAAAACCAACAAACTTAAAGTCACACCTATTTTTTCATTGTATTAACAAAATAGTTCACAATACATGTATTTAGGTAATCCACAACATCACTTAGCCCTAATCTAGTGAGTTGTATTAGATTACAATGGATTCAAAATCAAGAATTGAAAAGAATAAAAAATGAACCAACCTACAAGTCATACTAAAATGCACAATCTACTGGCAAAGAATACAACATATATCAAACAATTGGATAGTGTCAAATAAAGACATTGTTTGAGAAAAATGCATGTAAAGTGGAGTTATGAGAATAGTTAGACATATCACCAATATTTAATGTGAAATACATTTATGATTTTATGGTTTTTGAGGTTATGAATTATATTAATCTAAAAAGTTGAAGTTGGGTGGATGGACAAGATGTTGAGGAAACAATAACCATAAATTGAAAATGTATGGGAGAAAAAAAGTATTCTTGAGTATTCTAGATATAAGGTACATAATGTATACAATAGTTAGTGAAATTAATGGATAAGCCACATGTTAAGATTATGTGAATTCCATTTCAAGAGTATGAGATACTTCGCAAATAAATTATGAAGTGATTGATGATATGTCCACAAAAGTGCAATGTTATTTTTCAAAAGGAGTTTGATGAAAGATCATCTAGATGTGTATTAAAATAATTATAGGAAAAAGGATTGTATATAAGTGAGCATGGAGTTGAATTGTTTTTCCATCTCCTTTTCACATCTATGAATGTTATAAGATAGTTTTCTTATTGATTAGATAAGTTTATTTTTTTCTTGAAACGCTTCATTATTTGGTTTGGGTGATGGTATTCTTCCCACCAATATTTAGTTCCCTTAAACCTAGTGATATGTTTTTCTCTCTCATTAAAAAGGTTTCCATGTGCTAAGTAGAAAAAGCATGAATGTAGTGATGGAGAAATAACCCTTTAAACCCCTAGTAATGTTTTTTTTCCCTAATTAATATGTTAATGGGAAGATGTAAATTAAAATACTAAAAGTTATATTACTCTATCGCAAAATTGACGCAAAATTGACTATTAATGATAATTTAAATTTAATTTAACAATCAGAAACAATAAATTATTATATAAGAAAAAATATCAATCTACCATATGTAAATTTAGTTGACCCATCTTGAAAGTCTTTACAACTTAAAAAGAATTAATATCCATCATGATTATAGAAGACATGAACAAATACACTGTTAAATTGAACACTTTTAATGTGAGGAGAGTATTGCAACTTGAAGGACATCCACGTCTAAAATGCTAATAACTTTGTTAAGCTAGAAAGTGGACAATCCTATTTCTTGTGATCCCTATGGATCATGGCTTAATCATGCCACATGGTTTTCCTATTATAGATAAGATATTTTTGTGATACCTATGGATCTTGGCTTAATCATGCCACGTGGTTTTCACTAAACGAAGAAAATGTTTCAATGTTCAATATCCCAAGCTGTTGGGCCTCGGTAATGCCAAAAATTTAAGGATCATCCATGTCGTCCATATGGGATTGTAAGCACTTCCGAAGTAATAATTTGTAGTTGAGACATTGGCTTTCATAATCAATGATAAAGTATATCTCTAAAGTTCTTAATAAATTGACATCATGTATTTATTTTTTCAATTGCACTTTCGGATGGAGAGATTTCATAGTCTCACCCGGACTAAAGTCATCGCGACAATCATGATGGGTAGAAAAATTTGAGGATTCACCATGGTTAGCCAATCAGTCATCTGTCCCACGCAATCATGCTCGTTAATAAAAAAAAAAATGTATTCTTCATGTTGGAACAAGTCAAGATAAGAAACAGATTCGTGGAATATAAATCCATTTGAAAAGCTTTGTCACTAATGGGGAGAGGATCTTGTGTGAGTGTCCACGTGGAGCTTCATAGAATTCTGAATTTCCTGCAAAAATATCTAACTAGAAATTCTCACACCGTTGGAGGTTTCAAAGATTTTATCGAGCACTTATATCTTCGTAATCCTATGTATCCTCACCACTTGTGATTTTCCTTAGTGGAACTAGAATTCTGAATTTCCTGCAAAAATATCTAACTAGAAATTCTCACACCGGTGGAGCTTCATAGAATTCTGAATTTCCTGCAAAAATATCTAACTAGAAATTCTCACACCGTTGGAGGTTTCAAAGATTTTATCGAGCACTTATATCTTCGTAATCCTATGTATCCTCACCACTTGTGATTTTCCTTAGTGTTTCGAGCCATTTTTCAATTATTTTAAATTAAAAAACCATGTATTTTCCGCTTCGTATAAAGTAGAGATATGCGAGTTATTAAAAAAATATATTTAATAATATTTAGGCTAAAGGCGTGTATCTATTTACTAATGGGCACATTTAATATGTTTTTACTATTTAATCAGTTTTGTATGGACAAGATTAAATATTGTTGGAATATTCTTAGTCGTCTCAATAAATCAATGGTTGTGATTTCAACCACTAATTTTCTCACTATTATAAAAACACTAGTTTACATGTTTAATTTTTTACTTTTACCTAATCATATTTAAAATTTACTATGATGGCTCGCTGATTGCCATCTGTAATTGATTAATGTTTCATTTTCTAAAAAGCCCAAGCTTATCAGCCACTATTTTTACTCCAACTATTATTTATTGGGCGGAATTTTCCTGCCTGGCACAGAATTCTTCGGTTATTTAATACCCAGGGATGCAGTTCGTTCACCAACCACGAGTGACTTGTGGCTGTGCTAGTTTATGTATTCTTAAGATTGCGCTTGGCAGTGCTGTATATGGATGCGAATGAAACTACATGCAATGTGGTCACTCTCCAACCAGGTGGGGACTCTGCCTACCACTCGCGAGATGATCACTGAGAGAAAGTTGCTGATATGGTCCCATTTAAACACAAAAACTCTTTTATGACAGGTGTGCCATTATTTTAAGATAGAAAGATCCCATATTACCTTTAGAGATAAGTTTTCAAGTGGAGGTCAAAAGATCTTTCAAGTAATAATAGCATGCGTAACCATAGCCGTTGTTAGAGATTCAAGTGATGATACTAGAGAAAAAGATCAGATTGGCCAGCGATAATATGACCTTTGAAAGATATTTAAGGCTTCATTACGACTGTGATATAATAAACATTGAAAGGGCAAGATACCCACTTCATTAACGCAACAGCAATGATTAGGGATTTGGATATGACAGTTTTGACAAATGACAGGAAGCTCTATAAATAAATGTAGACGAAACCCCCCAAACTGATAATCTAGTTCCTCCTCCTCCTCCTCATTCATTCTGTTGGCCTTGCTGTTTTGGCTTTGTTTTATCCTGCTCAGCACTCTTTAGCCATCAAGTTCCACAAGAAAGACAGATTCTTTCATTAATTGTTGAGGTTTTAAAGTCGAATCGAGCAAATTTAGCGTTTTATATTTCCAGTTGTCAGTAAATAGGAAGTTATTAGCTTCTCCTCCGGCACCTTCTCCAAGGGGAGGGTAGCACACTGGGCGTTCTTGTACTTCCACCAACGAGGGCACTCTCAACTCCGATCTAGCTGCCATTATCGCAGCTATTATCGCTCTCATCTGTGCGCTCGGCCTGAACTCAGTGCTCAGATGCGCACGTTGCTACAGAAGAAGAATGGCGGGCGACTCATCCGATGGGGTGGTTATCCGTCTGGCCAACACTGGATTGAAGAAGGAGGCCATCAAAACATTGCTGATTGTTGTTTACACATCTGCCTCTAAGCTGCCACCGGGCTTGGCCAGTGTTGCTCCATCTGCTTGGCCAAATACAGGGAAGGAAAAAAGGTGCAAGTGTTGTCCAACTGTAATCATTCCTTCTGTTAGCACTCATAGTCACCCTCGGACTGCTAGAGGATAAGCAAAGTACCCCTCAAAATGTAAATGGATTAAAATGGTTTGAGTAGGTGGATCAGCAAGACTTTAAAGAAAGGAAAAGACAACAGATATCACTGCATCACTGCAGATCAGTGATGGACCATTGGGCTATGGAGTTATAAACAGTCTGCTTATTGAAAGCATTTACGCTCCCTATCAGACAAAAGATTCGTATAATGATGAAGAGAAGAATAAGAGAATAACATAAAGACAAATATTCACTAAGCAGAGATCCTCTCTGCAAAGAGAATTGAGATGTGTCTGAACAGTAAATAATGATAGATAGGTAAGCTTGCAAAGAGAATTGAGATGTGTTTGAACAGTAAATAATAATAGATAGGCAAGCTTACAACAGATCCTCTACTACATCGAGAATCTATCGATCAAAGGAAAATCTTAATCCTTAAAATCAGCAATACATTTAAGCAAGATGAAGAATAGAACTTAGATGTGTCTGAATAGTAAACAATGATAAATAGGCAAGCTTACAACAGATCCTCTACTGCATCGAGAATCTATCGATCAAAGGAAAATTTTAATCCTTAAAATCAGCAATACGTTCAAACAAGACAATGAATACAATAGAGAACATAGAAGACAAATCTGATGAAACAACTCATATGAGTCTTCAATAACAATACAATTTACAGCTATATGCCCCTCCGGCTTACAAACTGAGATATACAGTCATAAATATTTCTCAAAACTTCTTCTTGGTCTGGACCGAACCCCCCTTCTTTTTTTTACATATCATTCATCTTATGTATTTATAGTCAAAACATTAGACATGTCTTTTTGCTTGGGCGGCTCTTCTCTAATGTCGTATGCCTTCTCTTGTCTGTCATGTTCCTTCTGTCAGAAGGAAAATCTGGTCAATATGGGCCTACATGAAAAATTGCCCTTTGTGGTACTTTGAGCTGACAGTTTTCTGTCTTCTCGACCAGACCCTCCATGTTTCTATTTAAAGGGGTAGTTGATTGTTCAACCACTGGTCCTTCTTATATTAACTGATTTCTCCTTGGAATTACGGCGAGGCCTTACGCCTAGCTTGTTTCCACACGTTGCTCTTAGATTGGACCCTTTATAAGCACGTGATTGTGAAAGTCGGCAATGGAGGTTTCAGTCCACACCGCTTCGACCCCACCAACTGCCACATACCTCTTTCGCTATACCATGGTTTCGATTGTGGAACCACTCTAGAATTTTAATGTTCGTGCATGTTCTGTCCCCGCAATTAATTGTGGTCGTCGATCTTGTCGCAATCCACGATCTAGGTAACCCTGCTATTTTAGCGCCCCCCGCTAAAATTTATCCATCTACCAACTCCAAAATCCTTTTAACCATGCTTAGAGATGGAACCAATTTTGGAGCTTGGGAGCTTTGAATATTGAGCAAGAATATCTCTCGGAGGACGATCTTTCGAATCTGACGTGGTGACCTGACGTCATTGTGTTGTCACAACTATTAATGGATGAGCACCATGTGTTTGAACTGATGAGTGCCTAGTGTCTTCAACACTTCAGCACTTCGGGCTTCAGGAGTTTTGGATCGTGAAGCATGAAAAACTCTCATAGTGGTACAGGCTTGGATTGACGTGGTAGCCTGATATCATATAATATCACAGCTGTTGACGTGTCACAAAATGAGAGTTCCACGTGTCACTCAAGAATGAGCGGATGACATGCCCAAAGGTGCCTAAACTAAGTGCCACATTTCAGCACCAAATGTATGCCACGTATCTCTGACGGATAGGCGCCACGCGGCTGAACTGATGAGTGCTAAGTGTCATCGACACTTTGGCACTTCGGGCTTCGGGAGTTTTGGATTGTGAAGCATGAAAAATGCCTGGAGTGGTACAGGCCCGAAGTGACATGGCAGCGTCTCGTTACTTCGGCGCTTTGGGCTTCGGGAGCTTTTGAACACGGGCATGAATATCTCCCGAAATGACTTTCTCCCGGTTGATGTGCTAGTCTCTCGCTACTTCGGGACTTAGGGACTTCGACACTTCGGGACTTCGAGATGTTTGGATGGAAATTCTCCGAAGTGACTTTCTCATGGTTGACATGACATCCTCTCATTCCTTCGGGACTTTGGCACTTTGGGGTTTCTGTCTGGTTGTTAATCCTTGTACGAGTTTGAAACTATGACTGCACGAGAGCTGTTAATCTGAACTGCACATGGGATCTCCACCGCTGAAAATTGAACCCGCCCGTTTACTTGCATTTCAATCCCGAAATGCATTGCTTTGAATGTTGCATTTTGCTCATAGTTCTTCCATGCGCATACAACATAATTGATCGGCCTAACTTTATCAACTAGAAGAGGAAAAACTTATAGGAAGGTATGCAAAAAAGAAAGAGACTCGGTAGAGGTGTAGACCTAGATTTTAGCAATAACTAATATGACCCATGATAACTTCATGTAATAACACCTTCCACATGGAATGCATTGATGAGTGGCTCACATAGCATTCTTCATGCCCTATGTGTAGACATTCTCTGAATCTCGTTAACCAAAATAGGAAGCCAGAAGGTGCAGCTGCAATTACTTTGGCCATCGAATCAAACAACTCGATCCACGTAGTGACAGAGAGTACAGATTCAACTCAAGCGATTCCTCCACGCACTGAAATGTTGGAGATAACTCTACAAGAAGAGACGGGAATACGACTTCTTCACCATCGCCTCTGTCTTTAGTTTCTGAAAATGAAGTTCATTTGTTCCGATGAACAACAATGTGGGTTGAGTTATTCATATGGGCCGAGTTATTCATATACAATTTTTTCATGGAATCTGATATACGAAATCCCATTTTCTCAATCTACAGCCAATGCGTAGAGTTGTAATTGCAATGTAGCTGGAAGATAGTTTGGTTGTATATTGTATATAATTTTCTAAATCGAAACAAATATTTTAGTATGGTCATAAACATTTTTGGGAAAATCCCAGGAGAGCAGTCGACGTAATAAAAAAATCTGAAATCTTATAAAAACTCTAAGATCCATTTAGGTTAAGAATAACACAAATATGTGAGGTAACCGTATTTGTTTTGCGTTTTTACATTCCATGGAAATCAGCATCCCTATTAAATTGAATGGCTACTTCTTCATTTTAAAACTGTAAATATCTCTAGAAGTAAATACAAATATTGACCCCTCTCTACAACAGACTAAAGAGTTTCACTATATATAAATCACTGAACCAGAGACTTTAGAAATCTATATAAACGGTAGGCAGCATGCATGACATCGTCTTGACAACCCAAAGTGTTTGGAGCTTTAACTGTTTGAACAATAATTCTAGAATAAATAAAAAATTAGTTTAGTTTTATATTTATCACGGTTTTAATTTTGATCGTTAATCACTAAGTCAAACTGACACAATAAGCGATCTTAAAAGGGTGATAAAAAAAAACGCCCCTATTACTGATTTCAATGTTGAAATTCAATTTTCAAAGAAAAACAAAACAATCCCTCCAAAACATGGAAGCAAAGCAGCAAACGAGAATAAATCCCTTCAAAACTGAACACAATACACATGCAAAAACATGTTGAGATTAAAAATAAAATCCCTTGAGTAATGTCAAGTGTCTTTGATAGCTTCTTCATATGATGTTAAATTCCCCATGGCCGGAGATATGGTTTCAGTTGTTGGCAAAAGGGTTGTCCGCTATGAGTCTTTTATCAGCCGCCTCTACAACATGTTGCTCCCCACTTCACAATCTATCTTTAACGCATCATGTACAAAGACAATGACATAGTCTCTATAATCATACAATTTCTTTATTCTTATGTGTGGTTACCTTGTATTCAAATATAACTACAGAATACCTCTTGCAACCACTTTCAAGATCTCTACCCTAGTATACATCAACAAATCCCTATATATTTATCATTTTTTTTGTACAAGTCTTCCTTAGTAGCATATAAAACTTGTCAAATACACGAGAATAGTAAAAAATTTCTTCCAGTTTTGGCATACATCTATTCAAAATTCCCACTACATCAAACATCCAACATTTGCATCAGGAACATGATACATGCGTTATACTTCTTGTGTATTGGGACATTGTTTAAAAATAAATTTACACCTACATTAATAAAATTATTAACCAATTTATATTATTTTGTATTAAAACCTTGTAATATTACCTCAACATATTTCCTCCAATTTAATCATCTAAATTTCATGTTTACACAATTATTTTTCATACGCAAAATATTTTTTGCAGTAGCAAAATCCTTCATATCAAACTTAAATTACAACTACTATTTAACGTCCTTGATGACATATCATCAACATATAAGTCACATAAATAAGATAAACACCAACTTTCTTGGAATACACATAAAATACATTGTTATTCTTGAAAATCCTATTACTAATATATAAGTATGAAACTTTTAATACTAGAAATAAACTTTTCTTCTTGAAAATCCTACTCCTAATATATAAGTATCAAACTTTTAATATTAGAATCTTAGATATTGCTCCTTATTCCCCTTGATTATAAAACCTTTTGATTGTTTCACATAGATTTATTCTTCAAGATCCCCATGTAAGCATGTTCACTAAACATATGTTTTCTCTATTCCAAGGTCAAACGAAATAGTGATAGACAAAGGAAATATAATATAAGTTAACTTACAAATATGAAGGAAGTAAATTAGTTTCCTCAACCTAAGAATATCCTTTTTCTATAAGGTGAGCTTTTACTTTTACACTTTACCTTATGTATTGAACTTATTCTTTAACACCCATTTTCTACCGATAGGTTTTCTTCTATCAAACAACTTGACTAAGTACCATGGATTATTTTTTTCATAGCCTTAGTTTAGCTTCCTATGAATCAATTTCCCCCCTTACAATTGAGGATGACCACTAGTAGCAAATAAAACAAAATCAAAATAAAATTAAGTGGACAATATATTTTTATTTGTTGTCAAGTTCCCAAACTAATCTATTGAAGACCAAGTTCTAAGGTTCTTCCTAATCTAGTTCATGTTTCTTTGTTGAGTTAGAATCTCCATCACCCAACTCAAACTAAATTCTCTATAAATATTTCTCTCATGGTTGGTTTTCCTACTTGGTAGTGGATTTATGTTCTTGATTATTAGATCACGACTATAAACAAACTTTCTTGTTTCGAGGATGTGAATCTTGTATCCTTTTACAACACTTGTATAACCAATAATATTACTCTTTTTTATTTATTGTTTGAATTACTTGTTTTCTCGTTTGGAACATGAATATTTAAGCATCACAGCCAAAAACCATGACATGTGCAAGAGAGGGTTTCTTCTAGTCCATGCCTTGTGTGAAGTTTTATCAACCAACTCTAATGAAGATTATTTATTTGATAGGTAATATTTATTACATACTACCTATGCTCGTAATTATTATGGTAACCGTGCAACCATTGAGCATACTTCTTCCATTTTCCATCAACATTATTCTTTTTGAAACTCCATTCTATTGAGGTGTGCATGGAGTAGTATTTTTTCTTGTTATACTATATTAACAATACAAAATTGCTAAAATTCATTTCCATGCAACTCTCAATCATTATCTATCATGAACACCTTTATCTTCTTCTTTATGTAGTTTTCCAAAAGAATCTTAAAAATATTTGAATTTACTAAGGACCTGAAATTTTTCCATGAGACTCAAGAAATTGTAGCATCCATAAATGAAAAACCGTATCAAGTATTACCTAGTGATGGAACAAGAACATGTACATATATGTCATTTCATATTGACCCCAGAATTGAGACTGAATCTATTCTTGTCACACAAAATGGAAACTTTACCTGATTTTGTTTACCATAAACACAATTTTCATAGAAATCAAAATCTAAGCATTAGGAAATTCCTTCAACCATATATTTATTGTGACATATTCGAATGGCCTTCTCTCCAATATGTCTAATTCTTTGATGCCAAATAATTTCCTTCTCTTAAAGGACAATAGGTGTTCTCTATGTTTATTATCTTTCCCTAGGCACAACAAAACTATTATACCCATTATCAATAATACTTCCCTATAGCTTATATAGTGTCCCCGTCAACATCGTTACTCCTCAAATGTTATTGTTATAATCTTTAGCCAAATAAATTGAATCACAAACAAGGATATTCAAAAATTCCCATGCTTTATTAATATGAAAACCCTTAAGGTAGGAAAACAACTTACAATGATCCTTTATGGAAAGAATCCACTCATGTTAACTTGCCTCTTAAGGTTAGGTGACCACTCAACAAGATAAGCTCCAAACACAATATAATCCACTCTCTCATAAGGAGGAATCCATCCTTATTTATAGATAACAAGAGAAACCTAACAATAACAACCACCTAACTACCTAATGGACCTTCATTAATGAAGCCACATTCCATTTATTCAATACTAACAAACATAGTGGGCCTTATAATAATAAACATAGTGGATTCAGTCCACGTTACATCAAATGGCCTCAACTATTATTAATAAAATCGGCCCTTTGGTCCACCATTACACCCCCTAGGGAGGATCCCAACACTCCACCCACTTTAGAAAATAATTTCCTAATACTTTTTGTGATGAGGTACAACCATAAACCAAGGTCTCATGGATGAGTGTTGACCTTAATGATTAAGTAATCCATAGAACCAGGGTTCCACGTACAAGTTCTTTCCATGAAGCTAAAATAGTCCAACAATACCCACCATAAACCTAGGTATAGTGTATAAGTGATAACTTCCATACTAAAGTAGCCAACATCTTGGAATATTGAAGCAATCCAAGGATCTCATCCATAAACCTAGGTCCCGGGTCTAACAACTTGTCTTTCCTCCCCACTAGATATACCTAATTTTATTACATGGATGAGAATAGTGTTCCAAATGCCTAAAATGATCATGTTGATCTAAATATATCAATCCACCCATATCAAAAAAATTGTCCACATTAGTGCAAAAGGTCATATGTGGATTTGGAAGGCACACTACTACTAGAGAATAAGCAAGCTTAAAATTGGTAATCTTAGCTATCTCTTGACTTCCCTCCATGATGTTCTCTACATAAGGTAGAGTAAAGCCATCAAATAAAAGGTGAAAGTATTTGCCATGCCATAAATGAAAACTATCCATGTATCATCCAT
>SNQJ01S0037100.1:25587-38844 GCA_010110895.2 Picea sitchensis | reverse complement strand
AGAGTTTAGTGATCATTGTGGAATACCTAAATATTGTTTTTTGGTGGCCTCAATTTTTCACTTTGATGGCCCATATTGTGCTTAGCTTCGATACATTTTGCCTCCAAGGCTCAAGACCTTTGTAAAAATATTATCATTTTTATGACCAATTTATATATTTTAACTCATGCTACGTATTCAAATACAATTCACTGAATCTCAAGTGGGATGTGATTTAACATTGATCTAAACTTTTTTGTGTGGTTAAATCATGTAATTTTCATTCTTGAGATAATGTGGTTTACAAAATTACAAATAGGAATTTAGTACAATCTTGATTAATGGATTCAACACATATGACAAATGTGGTTTACAAAATTACAAATTGGAATTTAGTACAATCTTGATTAATGGATTCAACACATATGACAAGCTGATCCTATTTAGTCATTATCATAGACCCATCAATTGAATGAGTGAGATATCCAAGGTATCTTGTCCTCTCATAACCTTTAGGATTTCCATCACTTGAAGGTAGCAATAAAGACACTATACAATTACATTTCCTTCTAATCCTGAGATTCAAATTGACAAAGAGGAAACAATGCCCTTGAAACAACATGCCAAATATTAAGAAATTAAGGGACAACTCCCACCAATCAAGGAATTGTTTGGATGTCTATATATGACTCTTTTCACTCATAAATAGAGGCATAGCTGATAGAATAGGATAGTCGATATTGTTATTTCATTTTTATTGTTTCTATTTGAGCTAGTTTGAATTGTAGTAAAGAGCCAATTATATGTCATCATGTTCTAAGATATATTTTAAATAAAAGAAGCATAGTTTATTGAAGTTATGAATAGTATTTCCAAGGGTTCCAGGAATTTCCTTGAGTAGTGTCCACTCAAGTAAATGGCGTAGGAACCCTCTTTCTTTACATCTCTTGTCTTTGAATTTATGTTTTAGATTAGATAAACTTTTTNATAGTTTATTGAAGTTATGAATAGTATTTCCAAGGGTTCCAGGAATTTCCTTGAGTAGTGTCCACTCAAGTAAATGGCGTAGGAACCCTCTTTCTTTACATCTCTTGTCTTTGAATTTATGTTTTAGATTAGATAAACTTTTTATAAACAAAATATTAGTTTACATCATTTAATTTTGTAGCAGTATTTGCATTTCCTATATTTTTTTTTGAAACAATTCCATTCCATGTATTTCTTTAATTACTTTTAAATTATAATGTTTAGTGCTGTGATGTGGATCCCATGTATTTCTTTAATTACTTTTAAATTATAATGGTTAGTACTTTGAATTGGATCCTATGAATCTAATTTCTGATAACTAGTGATGTAATGATTTCCTAATCCATGAACAACACATTGATGAATAGTCCAAGGGATTTCGTTTAATCAAATTTTCCTCCAAGAGGTTATGACCTTATACCTTCATCTATCTTTTACACATTTTCATAAAAGATAAGGGTAAAATTCATGGACTCAATTGCATAAAAGTAAATTAGAATGAATTGTTAAGGTTGATCATTTACTTTGCCATAATTTTTCATTAGAATTAGTAGTGCATATTAATTTGATTAAATTGTAATTTTCATACATATTGCACAACACCTCATAAGTGTACATGATCCTCAGGTTGATAATTAAAGTGAAGCAAAGGGGTTATTTATATCTTTCTACAATTATTTGCCTCACAAAATTTTGGTGTCATGTTAGGGAGGTTACCAAAAACTTTTGGTGTCATTGCCAAGGAGGTTACCAAAAATTGCAATAAGAAAAATCTGGAATTTTTGAAAAAAAATGGCATACCTATTTAGATTGCTTGCATCGACCTAGAGAAAAATATGGAACATTTCTACCAAAATATCATAATGTCAAATATAACACCAAGGGGATTTTGAAGAGTTTTTCAAGTATCTTGTTTAAGAGAATCCAACAAACATCCAACACATGATTGAATAATTTGTTGAGTAGCTTGAACAATGAGAGCACATTATTTCATGGATTTTAATCAATCCTTTTTTGAGATAATAACTAAAGATAGAGAGGAATATCCATCTTTGAACACTACTGTAGAAGAAAGTGAGGAACCACCCAACATATTTCAATTTCCAATTTGAGAAACTGATGAGAAAATAAACATAAAGAATATATATCCTTTTAATCTTCCCCATTTCCATGGGATTACTACTAAGGATATTGATACCTTTATTTTTTGAGATTGAGGTTCTCCGTAAAACCAATGACTACACATCAAATTCTAAAAAATGTTGGCTCTTTCCCTCTACACTAAAGTAATCCTCCTTGAGATGGTTCATGAGCTTGGAAGGAAATAACATCAGTGGTTAGGATCGGATGAAGAAGACGTTCATTGAAATATATATAGATTATTGCAAAGCTAGAGATACTAGGGATGAAATATTCCAAATGCTACAAAATAACTCACAACTACACATTAGATGATGAGTCTCTTAAAATAGTGCTCCTTAGAGGTATAAAATAAGACTTGACTGAGACCTTGAACCTCCTTGTAAATGGTGAAATATTTCAACTAACATATGAGAATATAAATCAAGTGTTTGATAGGTACTCTAGGGATACAAGAAATAAGGATAGGAGTGGCACAAGTGTTCTCCTATAATCATCAAAATTTACAGGAACAAGGACTCTCACAAATAATGAAATTGGAAGCTTACTGTAGGACATAAAAATTGACATATCACATTCAGTAACTATGTAACTAGAAACTTAAGGGGAAACAGGAGAAATATGAAATGTCCCTCAATGTTTTATGCCCTAAGAGCATGAGAAAAAATGCTAGGAATAATTATTCACTAAATATAGTGTAATTTTATGGGATTTGTGAGGAGAACCACCTAGCAAAAAAATTTCCTTTACCTTGTTTTAAATCTTGTGTAACAAGGGGATGATAAGTGGTTTTATAAATATGAAAAGTATAATAGAGGTGATGTGTTCATAATATATGAATCAAAAACCAAAAACATTGTATGTGGAAATATTAGGGTACTAATCATAGATGGAAGGGTTAAAACCCTCCTCGGAGCTCTACATGTTCTAATATTAGCTAGAAATATGATCTATGTGAGTAAGATTAGAAATGAATATGTGTATACAATAGTTTAAAAAGAGGCTTATAAGAAATGTTGGGATCCTTCCTATGGGTGTAATGGGGGGGAGGTCCCATTATAGTAATAATTGTGGAGGCCATTCAATATAAGGTGGAATAGGTCTACTATGTTTGTTATTGTAAGGCCCACTATGTTAGTTAGTATTGAATAGATGTAACGTGGCATCATTAAACAAGGTCCAATGGCTAGATAGGTGGTTTTTATGATTACGGTTCTCTTCTTATCTATAATTAAGGATGGATTCATTCTTATGATGGAGTGTATTTTATTTTATTTGGAGATTATCTCATCGAGAGGTCATCCAACCTTTAGAGGCAAGTGAACATGAGTGAATTCATTTCATAAAAATATCCTTGTAAGGTGTTTCCTTACCTTAAGGGTTTTGATATTGATAAGGCGTGGGAATTTCTGAATGTCCTTGTTTGTGATTCAATTTATTGGATTGAGGAGCATAACAAGTTATATCAAATCTCTTTCTTGAGATGAAAGGGAGATCCCCCCCTCCACAATTTTGTAGGTTTTCAAAGGAAGAAAAACGACCATAAAGCTTATATCAATTCCTATAAATTTCCGAGAATAATTTGAAGAAACCAATTATATATTTTTGTTCAACTAAAAAAATCTCCCAATTAAAAAACATTCATCCAAATCCAAGTTCGGGAAGTGAAGATATCATTGATTTAAAATAAGAAATTTCAGGTTTTTTCCATGATACTTGCTGCCATGGAAAGAGGATTTTTGGGGATTAGATTTAACACATTATATGTTACACTTCCAATCAATATCGATTTCACTAAAACCCTTGCAAATAGTTTCTCTCAAACCCTAATGGAAGTGAAGAATGGTAATGGGGTGGAACATGCCATGGAAGGAACAAATGTTGGTGAAAAAGATCTCTAATATATATATATATAAGGGATACCAAAATATGACCAAGATAGTTGATAAATTTGATGGGACCTGTATTATTGGTACCACATATATCCCTTCATCAAAGATGAGTATAATTATGAAGGATATGCCTTGTGTGATTTAGAGTATGGTTGTGATGGCTGATACATGGATAGTTGTCATTTATGGCATGGAAACTACTTTCACCTTCTATTTGATGGATCTACTCTACCTTATGTAGACAACATCATGGAGGGAAGTCAAGAGATAGCTTAGACTACCAATTTTGAGCTTGCTTAATCTCTAGTAGTAGTGTGCCTTCCAAATCCACATATGACCTTTTGCACTAATGTGGACAATTTTTTTGATATGGGTGGATTGATATATTTAGATCAACATGATCATTTTAGGCATTTGGAACACCATTCTCATCCATGTAATAAGATTAGGTATATCTAGTGGGGAGTAAAGACGAGTTGTCAGACCCGGGACCTAGATTTATGGATGAGATCCTTGGATTGCTTCAATATTGCAAGATGTTGGCTACTTTAGTACGGAAGTTATCACTTATACACTATACCTAGGTTTATGGTGGGTATTGTTGGACTATTTTAGCTTCATGGAAATAACTTGTACATGGAACCCTAGTTCTATGGATTACTTCATCATTGAGGTCAACACTCATCCATGAGACCTTGGTTTATAGTTGTACCTCATCACAAAAATTATTAGGAAATTGTTTTCTAAAGTGGGTGGAGTGTTGGGATCCTCCCTAGGGGGTGCAATGGGGGACCAAAGGGCCGATTTGATTAATAATAGTTGAGGCCATTTGATGTAATGTGGACTAGATCCGCTATGTTTATTATTATAAGGCCCACTATGTTTGTTAGTATTGAATAAATGGAATGTGGCTTGATTAATGAAGGTCCAATAGGTAGTTAGGTGGTTGTTATTGTTAGGTTTCTCTTGTTATCTATAAATAAGGATGGATTCCTCCTTATGAGGGAGTGGATTATATTGTGTTTGGAGCTTATCTCGTTGAGTGGTCACCCAACCTTAAGAGGCAAGTGAACATGAGTGGATTCCTTCCATAAAGGATCATTGTAAGTTGTTTTCCTACCTTAAGGGTTTTCATATTAATAAAGCATGGGAATTTTTGAATATCCTTGTTTGTGATTCAATTTATTTGGCTAAATATTATAACAATAACATTTGAGGAGTAATGGTGTTGACGAGGACACTATATAAGCTATAGGGAAGTATTATGGATAATGGGTATAATAGTTTTGTTATGCCTAAGGAAAGATAATAAACATAGAGAACACCTATTGTCCTTTAAGAGAAGGAAATTATTTGGCATCAAAGAATCAAACATATTGGAGAGAATGCCATTTGAATATGTCACAATAAAGCTATGGTTGAAGGAATTTCCTAATGCTTAGATTTTGATTTCTATGAACATTGTGTTTATGGTAAACAAAATTAGGTAAAGTTTCCATTTTGTGTGACAAGAATATATTCAGTCTCAATTCCGGGGTCAATATGAAATGACATATATGTACATGTTCTTGTTCCATCACTAGGTAATACTTGATACATTTTTTTCATTTATGGATGCTACAATTTCTTGTGTCTCATGGAAAAATTTCAGGTCTTTAGTAAATTCAAATATTTTAAAGATTCTTTTGGAAAACTACATAAAGAAGAAGATAAAGGTGTTCATGACAGATAATGATTGAGAGTTGAGTGGAAATGAATTTTAGCAATTTTGTATTGTTAATATAGTATAACAAGAAAAAATACTACTCCATGTACACCTCAATAGAATGGAGTTTCAAAAAGAATAATGTTGATGGAAAATGGAAGAAGTATGCTCAATGATGCACGGTTACCATAATAATTACAAGCATAGGTAGTATGTAATAAATGTTACCTATCAAATAAATCATCTTCATTAGACTTGGTTGATAAAACTTCACACGAGGCATGGACTAGAAGATACCCTCTTTTGCACATGTCATGGTTTTTGGTTGTGATGCTTAAATATTCATGTTCCAAACGAGAAAACAAGTAATTCAAACAATAAATAAAAAAGAGTAATATTATTGGTTATACAAGTGTTGTAAAAGGATACAAGCTTCACATCCTCGAAACAAGAAAGTTTGTTTATAGTCGTGATCTAATAATCAAGAACATAAATCCACTACCAAGTAGGAAGACCAACCATGAGAGAAATATTTATAGAGAATGCAGTTTGAGTTGGATGATGGAGAGTCTAACTCAACAAAGAAACATGAACTAGATCAGGAAGAACCTTAGAACTTGGTCTTCAATAGATCAGTTTGGGAACTTGACAATAAATAAAAATATATTGTCCACTTAATTTTATATTGATTTTGTTTTATCTGCTACTAGTGGTCATCCTCAATTGTAACTGGGGAAATTGATTCATAGGAAGCTAAACTAAGGCTATGAAAAAAATAATCCATGGTACTTAGTCAAGTTGTTTGATAGAAGAAAACCTATCAATAGAAAATGGGTGTTAAAGAGTAAGTTCAATACAAAAGGTAAAGTGTAGAAGTAAAAGGTCACCTTATAGAAAAAGGATATTCTTAGTTTGAGGAAACTAATTTGCTTCCTTCATATTTGTAAGTTAACTTATATTATATTTCCTTTGTCTATCACTATTTCATTTGACCTTGGAATAGAGAAAACATATGTTTAGTCAACACTCTTACATGGGGATCTTGAAGAATAAATCTATGTGAAACAATCAAAAGGTTTTATAATCAAGGGAAATAAGGAATTGGTTTGCACAGTGACTATGGATTAGAGCAATATCTAATATTCTAGTATTAAAAGTTTGATACTTGTATATTAGGAGTAGGATTTTCAAGAAGAAAAGTTTATTTCTAGTAATTAAAAGTTTCATACTTATATATTTATATATTAGTAGTAGGATTTTCAAGAAGAAAAGTTTATTTTATGTGTATTCCAAGAAAGTTGGTGTTTATCTTATTTATGTGACTTATATGTTGATGATATGTCATCAAGGACATTAAATAGTAGTTGTTATTTAAGTTTGATATGAAGGATCTTGCTACTGCAAAAAATATTTTGAGCATGAAAAATAATTGTGCAAACATGAAATTTAGATGATTAAATTGGAGGAAATATGTTGAGACAATATTGCAAGGCTTTAATACAAAATAATATAAATTGGTTAATAATTTTATTAATGTAGGTGTAAATTTATTTTTAACTCCCAATACACAAGAAGAAGTATAACGCATGTATCGTGTTCTTGATGCAAATGTTGTTGGATGTTTGATGTAGTGGGAATTTTGAATAGATGTATGATGCAAATGTTGTTGGATGTTTGATGTAGTGGGAATTTTGAATAGATGTATGTCAAAATTGGAAGAAATCTTTTACTATTCTCGTGTATTTGACTGACTAGTTTTATATGCTACCGAGGAAGACATGTACCAAAAAAAATGATAAATATATAGGGATTTGTTGATGTATACTAGGGTAGAGATCTTGAAAGTGGTTGCAAGAGGTATTCTGTAGTTATATTTGAATACAAGGTAACCACACATAGGAATAAGGAAATTGTATGATTATAGAGACT
Organism: Picea sitchensis; assembly: GCA_010110895.2. Taxonomy (NCBI): domain Eukaryota; kingdom Viridiplantae; phylum Streptophyta; class Pinopsida; order Pinales; family Pinaceae; genus Picea; species Picea sitchensis. The sequence goes on along the minus strand of SNQJ01S0037100.1, from coordinate 31,173 downwards.
ATGTCATTGTCTTTGTACATGATGTGTTAAAGATAAATTGTGAAGTGGGGAGCAACATGTTGTAGAGGCGGCTGATAAAAGACTCATAGCGGACAACCCTTTTGCCAACAACTAAAACCATAAAACTATATAAAATAATATCTCCAGCCATGGGGAATTTAACATCATATGAAGAAGCAATCAAAGACACTTGACATTACTCAAGGGATTTTATTTTTAATCTCAACATGTTTTTGCATGTGTATTGTGTTCAGTTTTGAAGGGATTTATTCTCGTGTGCTGCTTTGCTTCCATGTTTTAGAGGGATTGTTTTGTTTTTCTTTGAAAATTGAATTTCAGCATTGAAATCAGTAATAGGGGCGGTTTTTTTTATGACCCCTTTTAAGATCGCTTATTGTGTCAGTTTGATTTAGTGATTAACGATCAAAATTAAAACCGTGATAAATATAAAACTAAACTAATTTATTTTTTTATTGTAGAAGTATTGTTCAAACAGTTAAAGCTCCAAACACTTTGGGTTGTCAAGACGATGTCATGCATGCTGCCTACCGTTTATATAGATTTCTAAAGTCTCTGGTTCAATGATTTATATATAGTTAAACTCTTTAGTCTGTTGTAGAGAGGGGTCAATATTTGTATTTACTTCTAGAGATATTTACATTTTTAAAATGAAGAAGTAGACATTCAATTTAATAGGGATGCTGATTTCCATGGGATGTAAAAACGCAAAACAAATACGGTTACCTCACAGATTTGTCATATTCTTAACCTAAATGGATCTTAGAGTTTTTATAAGCTTTCGGATTTTTTTATTACATCGACTGCTCTCCTGGGATTTTCCCAAAAATGTTTTTGACCATACTAAAATATTTGTTTTGATCTAGAAAATTATATACAATATACAATCAAACTATCTTCCAGCTACATTGCAATTACAGCTCTACACGTTGGCTGTAGATTGAGAAAATGGGATTTCGTATATCAGATTCCATGAAAAAATTGCATATGAATAACTCGGCCCATATGAATAACTCAACCCACATTGTTGTTCATCGGATCAAATGAACTTCATTTTCAGAAACTAAAGACAGAGGCGATGGTGAAGAAGTCGTATTCCCGTCTCTTCTTGTAGAGTTCTCTCCAACATTTCGGTGCGTGGAGGAATCGCTTGAGTTGAATCTGTACTCTCTGTCACTACGTGGATCGAGTTGTTTGATTCGATGGCCTAAGTAATTGCAGTTGCACCTTCTGGCTTCCTGTTTTGGTTAACGAGATTCACAGAATGTCTACACATAGGGCATGAAGAATGCGATGTGAGCCACTCATCAATGCATTCAATGTGGAAGGTGTTATTACATGAAGTTATCATGGGTCATATGTAGTTATTTCTAAAATCTAGGTCTACACCTCTACCGAGTCTCTTTCTTTTTTGCATACCTTCCTATAAGTTTTTCCTCTTTTAGTTGATAAAGTTAGGTCGATCAATTATGTTGTATGCGCATGGAAGAACTATGAGAAAAATGCAACATTCAAAGCAATGCATTTCGGGATTGAAATGCAAGCAAACGGGCGGGTTCAATTTTCAGCGGTGCAGATCCCATGTGCAGTTCAGATTAACAGCTCTCGTGCATTCATAGTTTCAAAGTCGCACAAGGATTAACGACCAGACAGAAACCCTAAAGTGTCGAAGTCCCGAAGGAACGAGAGGATGTCACGTCAACCAGGAGAAAGTCGCTTCGGAAGATTTCCATCCAAACATCTCGAAGTCCCGAAGTGTCGAAGTCCCTAAGTCTCGAAGTAGCAAGAGACTAACACATCAACCGTGAGAAAGTCATTTTGGGAGATATTCGTGCGTGCGTTCAAAATCTCCCGAAGCCCAAAGCGTCGAAGTAACGAGACACTGCCATCTAACTTCGGGCCTGTACCACTCCAGGAGTTTTTCATGCTTCACAATCCAAAACTCCGGAAGCCCGAAGTGTCGAAGTGTCGATGACACTTAGCACTCATCAATTCAACCACGTGGCGCCTATCCGTCAGAGATACATGGCATACATTTGGTGCTGAAACGTGGCACTTAGTTTAGGCACCTTTGGGCATGCCATCCACTCATTCTTGAGTGACATGTGGAACTCTCCTTTTGTGACACATCAGCAGCTGTGATATAATATGACATCAGGCTACCACGTCAATCCAAACCCGTACCACTACGAGAGTTTTTCATGCTTCACGATCCAAAACTCCTGAAGCTCGAAGTGCCGAAGTGTTGAAGACACTAGGCACTCATCAGTGCAAACACATGGTGCTCATCCATTAATAGTTGTGACAACACAATGACGTCAGGTCACCACGTCAGATTCGAAAGATCGTCCTCCGAGAGATATTCTTGCTCAATATTCAAAGCTCCCAAGCTCCAAAATTGGTTCCATCTCTAAGCATGGTTAAAAGGATTTTGGAGTTGGTAGATGGATAAATTTTAGCGGGGGGCGCTAAAATAGCAGGGTTACCTAGATCGTGGATTGCGACAAGATCGACGACCACAATTAATTGCGGGGACAGAACATGCACGAACATTAAAATTCTAGAGTGGTTCCACAATCGAAACCATGGTATAGCGAAAGAGGTATGTGGCAGTTGGTGGGGTCGAAGCGGTGTGGACTGAAACCTCCATTGCCGACTTTCACAATCACGTGCTTATAAAGGGTCCAATCTAAGAGCAACGTGTGGAAACAAGCTAGGCGTAAGGCCTCGCCGTAATTCCAAGGAGAAATCAGTTAATATAAGAAGGACCAGTGGTTGAACAATCAACTACCCCTTTAAATAGAAACATGGAGGGTCTGGTCGAGAAGACAGAAAACTGTCAGCTCAAAGTACCACAAAGGGCAATTTTTCATGTAGGCCCATATTGACCAGATTTTCCTTCTGACAGAAGGAACATGACAGACAAGAGAAGGCATACGACATTAGAGAAGAGCCGCCCAAGCAAAAAGACATGTCTAATGTTTTGACTATAAATACATAAGATGAATGATATGTAAAAAAAAGAAGGGGGGTTCGGTCCAGACCAAGAAGAAGTTTTGAGAAATATTTATGACTGTATATCTCAGTTTGTAAGCCGGAGGGGCATATAGCTGTAAATTGTATTGTTATTGAAGACTCATATGAGTTGTTTCATCAGATTTGTCTTCTATGTTCTCTATTGTATTCATTGTCTTGTTTGAACGTATTGCTGATTTTAAGGATTAAAATTTTCCTTTGATCGATAGATTCTCGATGCAGTAGAGGATCTGTTGTAAGCTTGCCTATTTATCATTGTTTACTATTCAGACACATCTAAGTTCTATTCTTCATCTTGCTTAAATGTATTGCTGATTTTAAGGATTAAGATTTTCCTTTGATCGATAGATTCTCGATGTAGTAGAGGATCTGTTGTAAGCTTGCCTATCTATTATTATTTACTGTTCAAACACATCTCAATTCTCTTTGCAAGCTTACCTATCTATCATTATTTACTGTTCAGACACATCTCAATTCTCTTTGCAGAGAGGATCTCTGCTTAGTGAATATTTGTCTTTATGTTATTCTCTTATTCTTCTCTTCATCATTATACGAATCTTTTGTCTGATAGGGAGCGTAAATGCTTTCAATAAGCAGACTGTTTATAACTCCATAGCCCAATGGTCCATCACTGATCTGCAGTGATGCAGTGATATCTGTTGTCTTTTCCTTTCTTTAAAGTCTTGCTGATCCACCTACTCAAACCATTTTAATCCATTTACATTTTGAGGGGTACTTTGCTTATCCTCTAGCAGTCCGAGGGTGACTATGAGTGCTAACAGAAGGAATGATTACAGTTGGACAACACTTGCACCTTTTTTCCTTCCCTGTATTTGGCCAAGCAGATGGAGCAACACTGGCCAAGCCCGGTGGCAGCTTAGAGGCAGATGTGTAAACAACAATCAGCAATGTTTTGATGGCCTCCTTCTTCAATCCAGTGTTGGCCAGACGGATAACCACCCCATCGGATGAGTCGCCCGCCATTCTTCTTCTGTAGCAACGTGCGCATCTGAGCACTGAGTTCAGGCCGAGCGCACAGATGAGAGCGATAATAGCTGCGATAATGGCAGCTAGATCGGAGTTGAGAGTGCCCTCGTTGGTGGAAGTACAAGAACGCCCAGTGTGCTACCCTCCCCTTGGAGAAGGTGCCGGAGGAGAAGCTAATAACTTCCTATTTACTGACAACTGGAAATATAAAACGCTAAATTTGCTCGATTCGACTTTAAAACCTCAACAATTAATGAAAGAATCTGTCTTTCTTGTGGAACTTGATGGCTAAAGAGTGCTGAGCAGGATAAAACAAAGCCAAAACAGCAAGGCCAACAGAATGAATGAGGAGGAGGAGGAGGAACTAGATTATCAGTTTGGGGGGTTTCGTCTACATTTATTTATAGAGCTTCCTGTCATTTGTCAAAACTGTCATATCCAAATCCCTAATCATTGCTGTTGCGTTAATGAAGTGGGTATCTTGCCCTTTCAATGTTTATTATATCACAGTCGTAATGAAGCCTTAAATATCTTTCAAAGGTCATATTATCGCTGGCCAATCTGATCTTTTTCTCTAGTATCATCACTTGAATCTCTAACAACGGCTATGGTTACGCATGCTATTATTACTTGAAAGATCTTTTGACCTCCACTTGAAAACTTATCTCTAAAGGTAATATGGGATCTTTCTATCTTAAAATAATGGCACACCTGTCATAAAAGAGTTTTTGTGTTTAAATGGGACCATATCAGCAACTTTCTCTCAGTGATCATCTCGCGAGTGGTAGGCAGAGTCCCCACCTGGTTGGAGAGTGACCACATTGCATGTAGTTTCATTCGCATCCATATACAGCACTGCCAAGCGCAATCTTAAGAATACATAAACTAGCACAGCCACAAGTCACTCGTGGTTGGTGAACGAACTGCATCCCTGGGTATTAAATAACCGAAGAATTCTGTGCCAGGCAGGAAAATTCCGCCCAATAAATAATAGTTGGAGTAAAAATAGTGGCTGATAAGCTTGGGCTTTTTAGAAAATGAAACATTAATCAATTACAGATGGCAATCAGCGAGCCATCATAGTAAATTTTAAATATGATTAGGTAAAAGTAAAAAATTAAACATGTAAACTAGTGTTTTTATAATAGTGAGAAAATTAGTGGTTGAAATCACAACCATTGATTTATTGAGACGACTAAGAATATTCCAACAATATTTAATCTTGTCCATACAAAACTGATTAAATAGTAAAAACATATTAAATGTGCCCATTAGTAAATAGATACACGCCTTTAGCCTAAATATTATTAAATATATTTTTTTAATAACTCGCATATCTCTACTTTATACGAAGCGGAAAATACATGGTTTTTTAATTTAAAATAATTGAAAAATGGCTCGAAACACTAAGGAAAATCACAAGTGGTGAGGATACATAGGATTACGAAGATATAAGTGCTCGATAAAATCTTTGAAACCTCCAACGGTGTGAGAATTTCTAGTTAGATATTTTTGCAGGAAATTCAGAATTCTATGAAGCTCCAC
>SNQJ01S0037099.1:27391-42789 GCA_010110895.2 Picea sitchensis | reverse complement strand
AACCCACGCAGGGGTGCAGAAATTTCGTTTACAAAATTTTGTGCTGGAGGCATAAAATGCCCAAGTAGAATCAATACTGTCTTCGACATCCTTGCATATGATGATGCATACTTCATGACACATGAGTTGACCCCCTAGCTAAATAGGCGGTCAACAACCCCTTCAGTTAATGACTAGTCAATGTATATATATACATTGTCACAAGGCTTGTTGTAATCATCACTCATATCTATGAAATTATTATTCAATATTCTATCGTATATTTACATAATAACTCTGCCAATCTTGTATAAATAGGAATTGTTCATTCCATTTGGTACTAGAGTCACTGATTTGGCCAAGTTATGGGTTAACTCAAAATATTATATAATAGATCAAGCTACTTTTAATTGTTGTTCCGTACAAAATGGTTAATTAGCACTCCCATACAAGTTGTACATAGTCTGTACCAACGGTAGCAATTCTACAATTTCGTATGATTGTTAGTCATCGTACAATCCATTGTGCTATTGTCGTACATTGTTCCATATGCTCTTTGTACTTTGTCATGTACAAATTGCTGATTCCCTTCTATCATATATTGCTACTGTTGCCAATTCTTTCTCGATCTATACGTCGCCATACTGCATGCTTGCAATCCCTATTTGTACGTCGTCGTACTGCATGTTTGCAATCCCCATTTGTACGTCGCCATATGCACTTGCTGTAATGACCTTTGTCATCGTACATTCGCCTTTCCATACGTTTTTTCCTAGGGATGCGGGGCCTTTTTTTTCCCACCATATTTTAATTTTTACTTTGAATAATTACCTTTAAAAATATCAAAACTTTATATATATAGTATATACAGTAAAGTTAAAACTTAAAACGTGGGTGTCACAAAGAAGAAGGCCCCCATCGAAATGTCTAGCAATAAAAATATACAATTAGAGGTTTATTGTGATGAAGATGAAGCCAATAACGTCACACAACTTATGTACAAGATGGAGAAGTTGCAAAAAGAATTAGGGGGCAAAATTGACAAGTTAGTAAAAGATTCTTGAAGACGATGGCTAGAATTAATAAAGAAGGAAAATAATTGTCGTAGATGTGGTAAGAGATGGATTCTAGGACATCGATGTGAAGACAAGTCACTATGCTATTTGAAAATAGTTGATGGAAAGGAAGTAGAAATATCGAATGCAGGGAACGAAATCATGTTGGGTACAATTTTGAATCTGACAATGATGAAGCAGTGCCAAAAATATCACTAGCTTCAATCTCATGCACCCAACAAAATAATAATGAAGATAGGATGTCCCAAAAATAAACTATTACTCAAAAAGAACAAATACAAGAATCAACTAAAAGACATATTCCACTCAACTAAGGAATGTTGATAAGACCTATTACCACCCAAATTGTACTTAATGTTAAAAGCCCTAATCCACAAGGTAAAAGTACAACTTAAGGGGCAACTGTTAGGATGGTCACCATTGTCACCTCAATAACCTATCCTCTTCACTTTAGGCCGACTCTCCTCTGGCTCAAGTGGGGTATCCCTAGTAGGATTACTAAGGCCAAGCAATGCAACACCATGTGAAGTTGAGAGTAGCCTCAGTAAAATAGAGTTTTTTTTTTTTTACGGTTTTAAATATATGTGATGCAAGGAAGTAGAGATCAGTGCCAAATCCCACAAGGGCAATGGAATCAAGGTGAATCAAATGATTTATGAGGTCAAGAAGAAACCTTCTTAAGAATTGGTCTATTTCACTCAAGGATTAGGGTTAGAGATTTGAACCGAAAGGAAGAGTAATCGTTCACCCAATCAAGATCAACACTGAATATCAAGGACTACAAGAAGGGAACCTTAATGGAAAAAACCTTCACCAACAAGATAAACTCTGGCTTGACAAATTTACTTGATACTTTTGCTAGGGATTCACAAGGAAGAACAAAGCATGGCACCAAATAATCACCAAACCAACAAAGGAAGAAGGAAGGAAAGACCTTAAAGCATCTTCCTTCCAAGTGGTAAACTTACCCCTCAAATGGATCGATCTTGAAGGCTTGTAGAAGACTTGAGCATTTCACCATTAATCCTTATGCACCAAGTAAGAGCAAAGGTATAAAAGCTTCAAGAATTGACAACAATCATCCACAAAGAAAGAACCCTTTACACAACCATATGCTCCAAGAAAGATATGTCTTTTAAGCTCCAAGGAGTGAAAGCTCCAAAAATCCAACCATGAGTACAAGTGAGGAAGGGCATCTTCTTTTATAGAGTGATGCTCACCTTCCTTTACAATAAAATAATATTATCTCATGTGAGATACTTAGATCTTGCTATGGAGTAGTAAAACACAATTTCCTCCAACTAGCTAGTCTAAAATACAATAAACTTGGAATGGTTAAGCCACATGTACAATGATCAAAGTGAAATAAACCCCAAAGAGAGGGACGTCCCCACTAAAGAAGGAAGAAAACAACTCCAAGGTGTAATGTCTAGCCTCCAAAGCAATGTTTTAAAAACCGAAACCGGTATCGGAACCGGTCGAGGGTTCAACCTGAACCGGAACCAAAACCGGTTTCAATGAATCGTTTTTTTTTAAAATACATAAAATGTTTAAATTTTAACGAAAAAAATATATTTTTAAGATTTTAAATCATGTTTCCAAAGCATTAGAGACAATTAGAGACAACATATCCAAAGTATGCTCATGAATATATCAAAACGACACCAAGTGCAATACATATCTAGAGATCAGGGAGAACATAAATACATGTCGATGGGGCTCTAAATGGCCTCTACAACATCAAATAATACTAAGTTAGAGTCCAAATTACTATAGGTGGAGATAGCCAATTAAGAAAATACAAAATAGGCATAGGGTAGATACTAGAGGCAGGTAGATGGAAGATCTCATAGCTCATGAATTAGGTGATTGTCAGTGGTCCTCCATGTCATAAACATCAAGATTGGCATCACTACCAATACCACTGCTCTCTCCTCCATCCTCCTCCTCCTCCCTATATCCAATGCAATCCCAGATTGCTTTTGTTGATGTGGACTTTGGAGGATGACCCCTCAAGAGGATCACCATCATCAAAAGTGGCCAGATCTAGCACTAGTTCATTAAGATCCAAGTTGGCTAATGCCAGGCGAACAGTGTTCAAACCAGCTGTTGAATATATAGCGAGAAATATAGGATATGTAGCCGACATTTTACTAGTTGGCGAAACTTTCTCCCTCGAAAATTTGTGACATATCCCAAAATTTTGAAAGTGTTGACACTTTCATTGTGTCGAACATTTTGTCAATGTGTCCAGACTTGTTTACAATATGTAAAACAGCAGGATTTTTGATTTATGTAACAATTCTTGATTGAGTAGAGATTTATAAACATGATTTACACAGCCTTGGTTGATGATATTTATTTTGATACAACCTTTCTTACAAGAAAACTCGCCAATTCCCAAAGGTAAGGCACTAAGAGTTGTAAGAGTTTATTGTTTTCTGATGGGATTAATGCAAACCTTGCATCTTTTTTCTTTAAAAAAGTCAATTTAAGATTCATCATGTATAGTAGGATTTAGATTATTTTAGTAATTAATTTGTATCATATTTGATTGATTTTATGAAGGATAAATTTGTCTGATTGCATGTTTCTAGCAATGCCATAGGTTAGTGAAATCGTTGAAGTAGATTCAAGAGAGTTAGGTGATATACATGTTAAATTTGTTGTGGAGGGTAGGTTTCATGAATCTACCATTTATGTGCAAGAAGTAGCCATGGAGCTTGTTGGTTTCCATATTATCTCTCATCTCCATGTGGCTACAAAGGTATAGTAGATATTTTGTTTAAAATACCAACATGTAGATACATAAGGTTAAGATTGAAATAACTTCGATGCAATTTGAACATTTGATCTTCACATAACAAGTTGGATAACAAGTTGAACATTTGATCTTCACATAGCTAAGTTGAATCCATGGAACACAAATGTAGACAACCTAAGCCTAGGTCAACAGGGGCAGTGATTTTAAACCAACTCTCACTATATAACTAGCTTAAAAATCCCATGAGCAAATTTTAAACCAACTCTCACTATAAAACTAGCTTAAAAATCCCATGAGCAACTTATGATGAGACAAAGCTTATTTATTGGTTGTATTTTCAAATTTATGTAGCAAACTGTTTATTTGATGTTGTTGTTGCTTTACAAATTTAAAAAATTGAAAAAAATGAGTGTTTTTGTATTTTTTTGAGGTCTTGCGACATTTTCCAACATATTCCGACATTTTCCGCCGATGTCGCCGAGAAGTTACATTCCGGACCCTCGCCGACACTTTCCCCGGCACGAGATATACAACATTGGTTCAAACCCTTATCATCAGAAAACACATCCCACATCTTTGTCTTTCCCTTCAACCACTCTTCTCTTTGCTTGTATATAAGACGGAGGTTGGTGTGCACATACACTACTAAGTCACTGGACACGACGACAAATTATAAAGAGAAGAGTTCAATAGAAGAGTTTATACTTGAGTGAAGGGTACATTTTTACTGGGGTCGTGACAAAAGAGTTCAACAATCGATGCCACCAACATCGAGGTACATAAAGGGATTGGTTATCTTGATTAAATGTCAGTTCCATACCCTCATACATGATAGAATCCAGTGGAAACATTGCAATCTTACCAATCTTGAAATCCTGAAAACTGTTAAGTCTGCTGAATTTTCAATGGGACCTAAAATTCTACTTTCTCCATATGAAGTCCAATGAGGTTGGAACCACTCTCAAACATCCTGAAACAATTAATGGTAATGTTAGAAATTTAAGTAAAAGGATGAAAATGAAAGATAAAGGAGAATGTCACTCTCAAACATTACCATTAATTACTAGGGTGGGTGAAATGGAGGGGGTGGGGACCTCTTTAAATAGCATTAATAAGGCAAAATAACCCTCAGCTGCACACCAAAACACCTTACAACTCCAACTTGCATGAGAAAACATAAGCCAAGTACTTCTTTGTTACTTAGGTTTTAGGTTTTAGGTTTCTGGGACCAAACCGGCCGGTTTGGTTATAAATCGGCCTACCGGTTCGGTTTATTGACTGGTTTGAACCGGTTGACCATCAAACCGATCAAACCGATCGGTTTCGGTTCCGGTTCAACGATTTTTAAAACACTGCTCCAAAGGCTTCCAAAGGGGCGAATCCTCTGCAAAATCCTCAAAATATGCAAGTAGACCACCCTAGGTCTCCTCCAAATGTGGATGTATGGCCTCCAAGGTGAAACGCTCCTCTAAATCATGAGTGAAAACCCTACAAAAGGGTGCGGCCCCTCCAAATCAATTCCATAGACCATGTGTGAGGCTAATACTTTCCTCCAAATGTGCAATGTAAGGTTCTTAGGGCCCCTTCCAATGTGGACGCATGGATTTTCAAGGTGGGAGGCTCAACAAGCAATGAAGATGACCCTTAAAAGTGGATAACCTCCTCTAAATCAAGCTTCAAGAGGTCGAATGTGAAATCAACAAGGTGTAATAATCCTCCTCAAACATGTCAATCACTTCCTTAGATAATGGGAGCACCCCAACAAATCTACACATGCCACAATAAATCCCTATTCAATCTCCAAGAGGGACGTCCCCTCAAGTTGGGCGATACATGCCTCAAAATGTGCAAACAAGGCGAGGAATCCAAAATCTAGAATGTAGCATGGCATGAGAGACCTTAGTACATGAAAAATAGCATAAGTTTGTTTTGACCAATGCCTTTTGAACTATGAATTGCCTCAAGATATGTGAAGTTGCCTTGGAAAATGTGAACTACTTTGGGAATTGTGAAAATGTCCAGAAACCTGAATGAAGCCTGTTATCACACAATTTGTACTTGTGTAAAGCCCACCACAAGTAGCCCAAACCTTGCATAACTACAGGAAATCCTACCACTATCTAGTGTTTTAAAAACCGGTGAACCGGAACTGGAACTGAAACTGACCGGTTTTATCGGTTTGATGGTCGACCGGTTCAAACCGCCCAATAAACCGAACTGACCAGCCAGTTTATGATGGAACCGATTGGTTTGGTACCAAACCATCTGGTTTCGTCATAAATCGGCCGATTTGGACCCTAAAACCTAAAACCCCCTAAAACCTAAGATCCCCTAAACCCTAATTCTAGTCTAAAAGACACTCTCACTCCCCTCTAAGTGCCTCACACCTCTCTTATTCAACATTTGGAAGCAATTAGATGATGGGTCTGAGGCCAAGTTCGAGTCCAAGTCAAAGACAAATGATGATGCCGAGGGCGAGGATGCTCATGCCATTTCTATTTCTAGCAGTAATGATGATTGATCGTTGATCATGTTGATCAATGAGATAGTGACTTGTAGTCTTGACTCTTGACTCTTGTTAGTATGTTATTTGATGTTGGAGAGTCCATTTAGACCCTCGTTGATTATGTATTTATGTTTCTATCTCTAGATATGTATTGAATTTGGTGTCGTTTTAATATATTCATGAGCATACTTTGGATATGTTGTCTCTAATTGTCTCTAATGCTTTGGAAACATGATTTAAAATCTTAAAAATATATTTTTTTCGTTAAAATTTAAATATTTTATGTATTTTTAAAAAAACCAGTTCATTGAAACCGATTCGACTGGTTCATTACCGGTTTCGGTTCTGGTTTTGGTTGGACCCTCGACTGGTTTCGGTGTTGGTTCCAGTTTTTAAAACTATGCCACTGTCACCTTAGTAAGAAATCCCCTCGTTTTAGTGATGGAGAAGGTCCACCACAAGGGAGGCTTCCTCGGTGACCTCAAGGGATCAAAGTAGCAAGTTTGTTAGCCAAGCCTACCGCCCCCTCTGTTTGAGCACCTGCCCGAAACAAGAACACTTATACCATATATATGATTGATTTCCAAGTAGAAACATGCAATCAAAACCTCATAAGACACTAGACAATGATATTTTGCTATAGCTGGTACAGAATTGCAGTAGTACAATAGTTTATAACAGCAAGTGCAAGTTTGTAACCACAGCAATAAATATGCCTCAGAATTGCAACAATTGACAGTAGAAATTTAGCATAAACTTAATAGATTAATATCGAATTGTTATATGCAATTTCTGGGTAAGTTAGGTCACCTTTAGATCAATGTATGCAGCAATTAAGAGAATATTTAGATGGCTGTAGCAAATTTTTGCAACAACAACAAGTTTGCAATCAAATTAGCTCAAGTTAGTGTTAGTTAAGTTAGTAGATAGCTTGAGAGATTGAGAATAAAGAGTTTGTTGATCACTTTCACCACAAGATAGCTTTAATGATTAGTGCCTTAGGGCTATCGAGTCTTTACAACAGCAAATGCAACTAACTTGAAACTTGATCTAGATGTAACCAAGAGGTAGGATTCAATCTCTAAGGTGCTAGCACATTAGGGCCTTAGAGATTAAACCTTGAGGAGAGGGATCTTCTAGGGTGCAAGCACTTTTGGGCCCTAGAAACCTTTTCTCCCTTCTTGTAGCTTCAACTAGGTCAAGAATCAAGAGTCTAGGGATTAGGAATCTAACCCTAACTATGTCAAGAATCAAGAGTCTAGGGCTAAAATCCTAAAGTGCTATCACTTTAGGGCATTAGGAATCTAACCCTAACTAGGATTCCTTCACAAACTTTGGATAATATTAACCTTGTGAGAGGAGGAAACATTTATGGTCCTCTCTTAGGATTTTGTCAAGCAATATCTTAAATATGAACAAGTAAAATTTATCATGAAACATTTAATGAAATAAAGTTGCAGAAATTTACTTCACCAAGATATGACATAACAAACCCTAATTGCAACAACACTATCCAAAAATCAGCAAAAGACACCCATTGCTTGACCTTCCAAGCATAGCGCACTTGTAGAAGAGAGAGAGGGAGAATCCAAGATAAGGCAAAAATTTTAGAAGTATTACTCTCACAAAGGTGAGAGGATGTCATGATAAAATGAAACTTGGCTAGCCATATTTATATGGAAACCCTAGCCATCCAAAAGACTCCAATGAAAAGTCACGTCTCTACATAAGAGGGCTGACCCCTTAACTTTTCCCTTGCAATAGACAAAATTTAATTTTTTACATGAAATAAAACTCTAGAAGGGTGATGTCATGCCCTAAGAGGGTGACGTAGGCTCTCCAAGTGCAATGTCAAGCATGGTAAGGGAGACGTTGGGCCTCCAAAGACCATGTGTTATGCCAAAGTGCCTTGCCACAGTCTTCTCCTGTCAAGCAACCTCTGGAACCATCTCATGCATCAAACCCTAGCCCTCTAAGATGACGTAAAGGGCTAGGAGGTGACATCTTAGGTCTCCAAAGGCCAACGTCCAAGTGGAGAAGGGTATAGCCTCATCCTCTAGAGATGCCCAGATGATTCCAAAGGCAACGTCCTCTGTCCTCTAGGTTCAACATTCATCATCCCTGCAGGCTCTGCTGATCAATCTGACTCTTGACACTCCATGTCTGCTACCTGTGGGCCTCGAGACATGACCTCCTTAGTGACCCCTAGACTGGGGGGTGGGGGTAACAAAGCCAAAGCCATGCTCAAACCCTAGGGTTCTTCAACTGAGGGACTATCCATCATCAAGTCTTACATCATTGATCAATCAATATGCCATCAAATCTTCTAGCCCATCACAACCTATGAAAACAAAAGAGTCTTCCAAACATCCAAGGCTCTTAGTGATGAAAATTACTAGGGTGTGCTAAAATTCACTGGGATTAACCTCGTGCAAAATAAGGGGTAACAATACCCAAAAACCAAGAAAAAAGAAGAAAACTTGTAGTTCCACTTGCAAGTTGCAACCACGAGGGGGAAATTACAACCTAAAACCTAGAAGCTCATGTGAATCATAAAAAATATAAATGTAAAGCTTCTTATAGATTTTTCCAGTACTCATAACTATATCGACATCAATTTCATGAAGCAACTAAACCTTTTAGGATACCCCACTAACGACCTCACAATTATGATTGCCAATGAACAAATCGTCAAAGGAGTAGGAAAATGCCATAAATTTCTATTCAAATAAAGGATCCTATGCTCTAGCATTCGATGAGGTGGATATAGTACTAGGTGTTGAAACTTGAATGGCTGATTTAATTGGGAACTTATACCACCAACCTTAAAGAACAATTCATGGAATTATCTGGAAGGGACAAAATTATAAAATATATGGGGTTGAAAGTTCCACACATACTAACAAATAACAAACGAAAGCTATGAAAGTATGTTAAGGAGCATCGAGGTTTCACATTAATCAACTAAGTCAAAAGACTTCAAAATATTATACATAGACTACAAAGGAACCTTGCTAGCTCTCAAACTAGGAACTAAGTCAAATCTCTACAACTAGTTAAAGATGATGCCACCAAGAAAACATGCTCACTTATGGAGAATCCTATTTACTATTCTTTGAGGAAGAAGCATTCTTTAAGGGGGTGACAATGTTACAAACGCAATAGTAATAATAATAATAAATAATAGTAATAATAAAAATAATAAAGGTCTAACGCCCCTTCACCTCGTGACTAGTCAATGTATATTTATACACTGCCACGAGGTTCATTGTAATCATCATCCATATCAATCAAGTTATTATTCAGTATTCTATCTTGTATTTACAGAATAACTCTGTCAATCTCATAATAAATAAGATAAATTTATTCCAGCAAGCTAACTCCAATGTGTATGTCCATCACAATGCAGCCAAGGGTAATCAACACACCATGCACCTTGTTACCTCTCCAACTCACACTTAATGATAAAAGCCCTAATCCACAAGGTGCAACTCGAGGGGGAACTACCAGGATGGTCACCACTATCACCTAAGCAACCTATCCTCTCACTTTTGGTTGGGCCTTCTCCAACTCAAGGGGGGTATCGCTAGGTATTAGGATTACTAAAGCTATAACAATGAAGCTCAAAGGTGATGTGAACAGATAGCTCTAGCAAAACAATGTCTTTTTGTAGTACAAAAAGTAAAAGAATGATGGAGGGATCAAGAGATAAGTGCCAATCCAACAAGGGTGAAATGGAATGAAGAGGCCGATCCAGGAAGGCAAGCTCAATAAAGAGTTATTACTATAAGTGCTACAATATGCATGCCACAAGAAGAACTTAACATTGCTGAAAATGATAGTAAAGGAATACTAGGAGGGCTTTAAAGTGCCACATCAAAACTTTGCCAATGAGGTGTGCCTTACCATGGAGTATTAACTTAGAAGCTATTCATGTAGATGTAAGATGCAAGAGAATAATTCATAGACAAAACAACACCCTTACAATATGATTAAATGTATCCTTCACCAATGTCCAATCAATAGTAAGTACTTACAACTCTACAATCATACACAACAATAGAAAGCATTAGAACAATAGCCACACCTTGAAAGGAAAGAAACCCTTACACATCACATATGCTCCAAGAAAGGTATATCCATTAAGCTCCAAGGAGGGGAAACTCCAAAAATCCAACCATGACTAAAAATGGAGAGAGCTCCTCTTAAAATAGAGTCTAGCTCCATCTCCTTTTACAAATAAAATAATAATTGTTTTCCAACATCTGCTAATCTCTCCAAGAAAAATGATAAAATAATATTGGAGTCTTCTAGATCCATGTTTTTCTCCAAGGAAAACTATACAATAACAATATCTCATAACCAACTCATGAGACAAGTCAAACAATGACAAAATAATGAGGTGGTCATGCCATATGTCTCCTCTCAAATACCCAAAATGCTCAAGCAACAAAAGTGGGGTGTTCCTCAAAAAGTTGGTCAAAATGCGGCGAGAATTTTAACGCTGCAGATTTGTAACCACCATAACTCGCTCAATTTTTGTTAGAATTTTTCTTATGACCACAATTTGAAAATTCTATAGCCATTCTGCATCTACTGGCACTGATTTGGCAACAATTTGGGCACTCTTGCAAAATATATCTACTCATGATCTAGGACGCCCCATCCAAAACTCCTCCAAAAGTGGATCTCATGGATAAGTGTGCAAGCAATGGTCCATTAGTTTTTATAACAACTCCTCAAACATAGGGTGACTTCAACAAGTGTGCCAAAGCATAGATCCATGTGCAATATTATCAAATTATTCCACTAGATTCATAAAGCATGGGGATGACTCCAGAAAACAAGGAAAATTATGTGACCATGCCTCAACATATGTGCCATCACGATTATAACAAGGGAGTGCTCCTCATGTAATGGTAGTCCACATTATTAAGAATTAGCCCATGTGCCAAGAATTCCCAACCAATCAAAGGTGTCCAAGTACAAAGGGCTCCAACAAGTCAAAAGCATGCAAAACTAGCTGTTGAAAGGGCTAGATTGACCTAGAAAAGAGTGCAAGTGAGGAGCGCTCAACACCACCATGAAGTTGACCAAATGTAGATGCCAATGACATGGGGTGATGGCCTCTTAGCGAGGGGGTAGAGCTCATGCTTATTGAAGTCACTTGAGTGGGCCTAATGGTTAAGAATATGTGTTTCCTCCTAAGAGGTCACAAGTTCAAATCCAAAGGGGCGTGGGGTATGTATACCTCCGTAGACTTTACCAGTAAAATCGCTGGGTGGAGGAGGTCTCATACACCAATTTGGTGTTTGGCTTGGTCGTGACCTTAAAAATAGATTATTATTATTATTATTATTTATTCTTTCTTGGTTCTTGACTTTGCTTTTCTTTCTTCTTTGCTTTGCTTTGCATTTTGATTTTAGCATTTGCTCTTTCCATATATAATTTTTATATCAAGCTGCATCAACCTTGAGTATTCTAGCTCCTTCTTCTCATTGGATTAGAAAGCATGAACCTGTATGGGTGACATATGTCAACCAACCCAAAAGAAAGGATAACATAAATGGGAAAGATGGAGCATGTTACGTATGGATTGGGATATGGACACGTTACCCCTATCAAGGCCCCCCAGTGGTACAACTTTCCCCAAGAATGACAACACTTGGCTAAGAGGTGATGATGACCACCAAGTTTAAACAAGGCAAAAGGTATAAATTTAAAGCATTATGATTCATCATCTGATTCAAACCTTTGTCACTATTTTCATGTCAAAAACATTGAGCATTAGCACTTAATATGAAGCATCAGAACAAGGTACCTCATGTGGGTGTGATGCACCATATCATCTGATGTGAGTGAGCTGAGTATAAAGTGGGAGGCATCTGTGGGCAACTGTCTGTGGAGAATCCTGAATGCTATCATCGGAACTGCTGTCTGTGGTGTGGATCGTGGGAGAAAATTCTCCTCTAGTTACCCCTAGATGTGAGGGGGTAATACTAACCACAAGGGGGAATCCCTAGATGACCTTAGGTGTCAAACTATGATGCAATAAACAGTCAGTAATACCTAAGTCAAAGTAATAGCTTGCTGTCCTATATAAATCTGTTCATATGCATGGAAAACCAGCAAGCAATAAGTCATTAATTAACCGAAAATTCACATGGAAAATATGCAGTGTTTACCTATAGTTCAGAAAGTGAAATCTAATGCAATTATACTATAAAATTGGTGCCAATAAAGCAGCAAAATATAATTTACAACAAGCTGTAAATTATTGTTGAGCGGCTGAAAATGGCATGGAAACCTATGCATAAAATTAGTTTAATGTTTGACATGTAACCCAATGCAACTATAGGACGAAAACACACTGATTTAAATGCAAAAAACAGAAATTACAGTGATGATTTATGACTGTCCTAGCAAACTAAATGCTGTGTTTTATGTATTTTTGAATATTTTAATTTTTTTTTTATGATTTTAAGGCATAGAAACCGAGAAAAATATAAAATTTCTCTATGTTTCTGTGACAAAATTAAAATTACAGCAAGTTAATCATGCTGTGGTTTATTTAGAACAGAATGAAAATGACTTAAATGCCTGCTTTAATATTCTTAAGGCGCAGAGTGTTCAATGTTTCGATGTAAAAATTTGTTTCAAATGTGAAAACAAGAGTGTAAAAGTCAATAAACTGGTGCGTTTTAATTGGAATCAAAGAGAGAAAACAATAGACAGTGAATTGGGTGGAAGATAACTCGAGTCCTATCATTCAAACCCTGTCAAGATCAAAAGCAATAACACATGAAAGCTTAAGAAAATAGAAGTTTCATACATTAAGAGCTTGTAATAGTTGCCAGGAAAAATTGTGTCTTTATTATCGAAAGTTGTGGAATGAACAAAGTTATAACGGGTTTGGACAGCGATATTCTGAAGGTACAAATCAGCTTTGCCAAATGTGACAGTAACAGTCATGATCCAACTTAACCAACCACCACCACAGATACTCCATGCTAGAAATAAATCTCAATCTCTCTGGGAAGAAAAAGCAAAGGAGAAGAAGCTCAAAATCTCACACAATAAAATTGTTAGATTTTTAGGGAAAATGTAAACAGAGATATCTTTTCAAAAATGATCACTACTGTACATACAGATCAATACTTAAAACAAAAATCTGAAGTAGATGAAATACTGAAAATACAAATATGAACATGCTAAGGAGAACAGACTTTACGTAGGACTAAACATGAAGAGAAAAAACATTTCTGAATATTAACTTGAACTTAAAAACAGATGTAAACATTAGCATAATCAGATCTGAACTTTATCTTAGAAAAAACAAATGATAGAGGTACATGATGTGTGGCTGTCCACTTTCTTTATGCTCAGAAAAGTTATGAAGGTCATGGATCAAACCCTCAAGGGTTTGATCTCATCATGATCTTTAAGTGAACAGTTTACCAAGAAGAACTCAAGAACAATCAGCAAGGGTAGGGCTGATATGAAAGCTCCAAACAGCACACACGAAAACTGTCCAAGAAGATATAGGACTGCTACAGCAAGATGGACAGCTAGGGTAGCAATCTTAGGACTGTCACAACAGGTTCTAGAGGCAGCAGTTAACAAGTGATAGCAGCAGCATAAGAGGTACACAGGTGGCAGCCAAGGAGAAAACCCACAGCAGCCTAAAACAAACACAGCGGCAGCCTGGAGAGAAGAAGGGAGGAGCCGCTACACCTTAAAACACTCAGCGGCAGCAGAAGAGGGGCCAAAGGAAGGCCCGTCCTAGTTAACACAGCAAGAGGAAGGTCCGCCCTAGTTAACACAGCAAGAGGGAAGGTCTGCGGTCTTCAAACCCAGCAAGAGAAGACATGAACACCAGAGTAGAAGCTCGCAACCAACAAGCAGAAGAAATCTGAGGAGGCCGTACCTCTAAAACAGTAAGAGAGAGTCCACCAAGGAGGCCGTACCCCCAAACAAGAGCCCAACTGAAGTAGCCGCAGAAAATCAGACCAAGAGAGGAGAGTAAGTGAGTGTAAGAGTGATAGAGGGGTAGGTTCCTTTTTATAGTCTAGGAAAGGGTTAAGGTTAGGTTTATTACAAACCTAATAATTAAAACAAATAATTGTTAAGTTTCTTGCTTATGCTGTTATTATTAATCCCAGGTTCAATAGTAATTATTACAGTTATATCAACAACATAATAAGGATCTTACTGAAAGAAACAAGATAAGCATTTATCCTGGGAAACCCTCAAGGAAAAGAAAACCCAGCAAAACTTCTTTAATATAGATTCAATAACCAAGTACAGTACCAGAATAACTCTCTCTACGAGAGACAAACTACCATGATGCTAGACCAGAGAATAATCAAAGACTAGAGAATGTCCTCTCTCAAGCAATGGGCCTCTCTCTCTTCCTTCTTCTGACAACTGGTAACTGCAGATTCCTTCAATACTTGCTCACTAGATGAGTGAGCTAAGTGAGTGAACAAATGAGTGGTTGACTTCCTTTATTTATACAATCTGGCAAGTGTTGAAAGGAGGTGTCTCTTCACTGGCAGGGCCRACTTGTCTTTCTGGGTGGTTAGAACCACTTTAATTTCCCTGGGGCCCGACTTCTTAATTTGCATATTACAATTAGGGTTTGACCAATCCGCAAAAGGGGATTTGGTCAATTACAATGTCCGACATGATCAATCCACAAAAGGGGATTGATCTATTGAATAATAAATCAATAATAAATAGAATACTCTTTGTAGTTACAATATTTTAACAATAATAATTAACATTTTAATTAATAAAAATATTAATGAAAAAGTCAAATAAGTCAAAGTGACTTATAAAAGACCAACACAACATCAAGCAAGATGGAGAAAGAGAATCAAGTAAGGGGGGGCTGCCAGACAAAGTCAAGGGGGTCTTCCTCAATGGCAAACTGTCCACATGTCTCATGATAACTTATAAGCTTTTATCATCCCTGCATAAGAGGAGAAACCATTGATGTGCTCATGTCCATCTTCTAGCTGCTCCTAGGTCTCATGGACCATCCCGGGAGAGAAGAAGAAGATCATGTTGA
>SNQJ01S0037099.1:7582-26071 GCA_010110895.2 Picea sitchensis | reverse complement strand
ATCCAAATCTCAACATATCACACATCATCACATCTTGGTACA
Source organism: Picea sitchensis (assembly GCA_010110895.2). Lineage (NCBI taxonomy): Eukaryota > Viridiplantae > Streptophyta > Pinopsida > Pinales > Pinaceae > Picea > Picea sitchensis. Next base: position 26,029 of record SNQJ01S0037099.1, on the reverse strand, counting down.
CAACCAAGAACTACTTGGTCCTAAACTAGGATACCCCAAAACACATCTGGGGGCCCTAGAACACATCTAGGGTCTTTCATCCACGAAGGTACAAGACCAAGGATCAATCCAAGCGTTTAAGCAAGGATTCCCTGGAACACATCTAGGGGCCCTAGAACACATCTAGGGACTTACATCATAAACCGCCAAGGAACACATCCAAGGATCAATCCAAGGACCGAGCATAGATTCCCTGGAACACATCCAGGGGCCCTAGAACACATCTAGGGACTTACTGCTTGGTCCTTGATCAAGAACCCCAGAAATACATTGGGGGCCCTCAGTAGGGTCTTTTGCCATGGCTCTAACTACTTGGTCCCAAACCAAGAACCCCATGAGTGTACTGGGGGCCCTAGATCTCAGCTACGGTCTTATGCCATCCTCCCAGAGAATGGCTCTTGCAACTGCACTAATTTCAACAAAAATCAAACCCTTCTTCTCTTTGCTTCATACAATATATACTATTAGAATGATAAGAAGATGAGGGAGAGAAAGGATAAGCTATTAAGAATAATCATCTCCCAGTATAATGAACTTCTTCTCCATTAATATCCATATGAAAGAATAGCTTTGAAGAATCTCTACCATAGATTGGGTTGAACCTTCTTAAGACCACATGTTCCCTAGAGATAAGGCACATGAATGAGAGAAATATGTGGCTGAAAATAGCCCATGTTAGGTTGAATCTCAAAGATGGATTAAAGTATGAGAATAACACAAATTAGTGGCTTAAGTAAGGTAAGTCTTCTAAGAATAAGCCATTGTAGAATTGTGGTGAAACCTGCACAGAGAATCTAGCTAATAACAATTCGTACAAAGCTTGCAAATTGAGAGAAGGAGAGAAGAGATAAGAGAAAAAGAATCAAGAATTGTATTCACTGTTGAAAGAATGATTAATTACACATGATATACTCTACATGGCTAAGTCGCCATAGTAGTGATCTAGAGAGATCTAGACACTCACTGACATAAATCAAAGTAATATGCCACATAGTCCTAGTTAAATGATCCATGCAATCATCAGTTAACTGAGTCACACGTTTGGAAGTGAGAGAAAAACATGCAACTACTGGTGATAAAACTGAGGTTGCCATGCATGAGTGACTTCCACCAGTCTAACTGAGTGTAACTGATTTGAACTGAAGAGGAGCTCCCTATTTTGTAGGGGAATATTCTCTAGAGAGAATATTCTCATCTAAGGAAGCGTTCTCAACATTGCACTTTCAGCCTTAGGAAAATAATAACCTAGGTGAGTGTGTAATATCTCCAACACCCCCCCTGAACACTACTAGGGTGTAAATGATGAATGGGTCCCGAAAACCAAGGCCATGTAAGGTACCCATTGTACAATGCATCTAAGAATGAAACATTGAAAAATAGAGGAAAGAGGGAAAACCTCATGGGAAAACCCCCCCTCAAAGTACACTGCAGCAAAGAAGAAGGAAAAAATGCAGTTGCTAAGCAACTGTGTCCTTCACTCCAAGACGATCGCACAGGAAGTGGAACTTCTGCTGAGTAAATGTCTTGATGAAGATGTTTGCACTCTGTTTGGTTGATGGAAAGTACTGCAAATCGATGATCCTGTCATGTTCCAACGCTCTCATGTAATGCATATGGATCTCAATGTGTTTGGTCCGCTGTCGTTGCACTGGGTCTCTGCAAAACTTGAGAGTGCTTTGATTGTCACACCAAATGATAGTCGAACGATGAAACTGGATGCCAAGCTTGGTGTGGAAGTTCTAAAGCCAAAGTGCCTGAATAGTGACATTGATTGCTCCTTTGTACTTTGCCTCTACTGACGATAGAGCAATAGTTGACTGCTTTTTGCTCGACCAACAAATGGGACTGAAACCCAAACTAAGCACGTACCCAGATGTGGACTTGTGATCTGTGCTATCACCAGCTTAATCATAGTCGATGAAGCACATGAGATCCAATGCACAACTTGCTGCATAGTGGATCCCATAACTTGTGGTGCCATGAACATATCCTAGGATGCGCTTGGCAGCGTTCTAGTGTAGTTCATGCGGCTCCTGCATGTACTTGGAAATTTCCCCTACTGAATGTGAGAGATCTGGCCGGGTGTGGGTTAGATATAGAAGGCTCCTCACAGCTTATCTATACAAGGTGTTGTCCACCACTGGTGTATCCCCTCCATCCTCAAGATGTACCCCAAACAAGAAGGGTGTGGCTGTCGACTTGTTGTCGGTCATGTGGAATCTAACCAAGAGATCCTTGACATACTTAGTCTGAGATAGCTTGATGCCTGAAGCATCGTGATTGATCTCAAGACCAAGGAAATAGTGTAGTGGACCCATGTTCATCACAGAGAACCTGTCGTGCATAATGTCTTTGATCGCAACAATTGCGGAGGCCAAACTTCATGTGATCAAGAGGTCATCAACATAAAGAACTAGTATCAACAAGGCGTCTGAGGTTGTCAGCATGTATACAGTCGTATCTGATTTGCATATGACAAAATGTTGATGAAACAATTAGGCATCCATCTTCACGTACCATGCTCTAGGTGCGTTCTTGAGGCCATAGAGGGACTTCTTCAATCGACATACTAAGAATGAGTTTTGAATGAACCGACCGCTCCATGTAAATCTCCTTTGAGAGATCCCCATGAAGAAAATCATTCTTCACGTCCAACTGGTGAACTTCCCACCCCCTCGCTGTCGCAATGGCAAGGGCCAATCGGATGGAGTCCATCTTTGCTACGGGAGCAAAGGTCTCATCATAGTCTATCCCGTGGATCTACTGAAAGCCTTTGGCAACCAATCTTGCCTTATACCTGCTCACTTGTCCGTTTGTTGCCTTATTGGTCCTATAGACCCATCTGCATCTGACAAGCTTCCTGTCTGAAGGAAGCAGAACGAGATACCAAGTCTGGTTCTCGAGGAGAGAGTTGTACTCCTCCTGCATAACGACTTCCCAGAAGGGATTCCCTGCATCCTTTGCATAGGTTTGAGGGTCTGAAGCTAGAACCATATAGCGATGCATGGGAGTCACAGGTTTGGTAACTGTGAGTACATGAGGAGGATCCTCAAATTGAGAACTGGTCCTCCTCTAATCTGCTGGTCCCCCACAAGGTCTCCTGTTGCTTGTAGGGTGGTCTTTGCCCACTTGGGCATTTGTGGTGGCTCAACATCTGCATGCTCATCATCTTCCGAATTAGATTCAAAGATTATCTGAGTGAGTGGACTCATCATCACTGATGTCTGGTGCAGGCAGTGGTATCGAGGTCTCTGCATGTGGCTCCAATGATGCATGCAAGGGACTCTCCTCAAACAGAACACTGCACTCAGTGATGAGCCTGTTCAGTAGAGGGATCAAGTAACATGTAACCCTTCACACCATTTGGATATCTCACGAAAATGCATGTGGTACTCTGCAGATCTAATGCTTTCCTCTTTTCAGAGGCTACCCGGGCCCATGCACGTGATCCAAATATTAAGAAGTGGGTGACTTCGGGTTTGCTGCCGCTCCATGCCTCATAGGATTCCTATCCTTGACAGATCTGTGAGGAGATCTGTTCTAAATGTGGTTGGCACAGTTAAGTGCCTCGGCCCAAAGCTTGGGCGATAGAGATCTTGCATGCAACATGCAAGAGGTCATCTCCTTGAGGGATCCATTCTTCCTCTTGGCTAATGTGTGTTGTAGCTATATACCTTCTTCTGAGCAAAGATGTTGGCACATATTCCCTCCCATTGTCTATGCAGAGGATTTTGATCTTTCTCCCAGACAGAGTCTTTGCATGTGCTTTGAAGTCTTTGAGATGCTCAAAAACCTCAGAGTTCTACTTGAGAAAATACACCCAAGTGTATCGTGGGAAATCATCAATAAATGTAAGCACGTACCTTGCTTTGTTGATGGACGGATGAGGAAAGGGTCGCATCAGATCATTGTGGATGAGCTCCAAAGGAGAAGAGGCCATCCGGGCCTTCCCTTTCTCAAACTTCTCTTGAGGATGTTTGCCAAGAATGCATCCTTGACAAACTCTTTTTGAAAAGTGTATGTTCGACAAGCTGGTGATCATATCATGTTTGCATAGTTGTTGCATGTATTTGAAGTTCAGATGACCGATTATCTCGTGCCATAATCTACTAGTATTATCAACATGCGTCAGTAGTAAAGCCGAATCAGATTTAGCAATGAATTTACTGAAAGTATACAAATGAGATTGGTGGTTTACCTCACCAACAACAATCATGGAGTTATCATGAATATCAAATATCGCTACAGAATCAAGTGTGAGCTCCACCCTTTTTTCTGTACCAGGATGCATTATCTGATAAATGGAGAGTAGATGTTTCAAAACATAGAGACACAGAGGAGGTCGTAAGCCTCATCCATGTGGTTGAGATACATGTTCTTCTTGATAACAAAAGTTGGTTCAACCTCTGTAGCCATGGTAATTTGGTACAAGCCTCTGCATTTGAGTTGATGCAGAATTTTTAGCTTCCACTCGAAGTAGTTATAAGGTGTGAGAAGTATTGCTGGCGAATAATTCATATTTTCTGACTGCATCTCCCTTCTGGACTTGCAAATAAGATACTCGTGCAACTTGCTCCTAACAACTTGTGGGCTCTGATACCATGTAGAATTGTGGTGAAACCTACACAGAGAATCTAGCTAACAACAATTCGTACAAAGCTTGCAAATTGAGAGGAGAGAAGAGATACGAGAAAAATAATCAAGAATTGTATTCATTGTTGAGCATGATTAATTACATATGATATTCTCTACATGGCTAAGTAAAGTCGCCATTGTAGTGATCTAGAGAGATCTAGATTCTAGACACTCACTGACAGAAACCGAAGTAATCTGCCACATAGTCGTAGTTAATTGATCCATGCAATCATCAATTAACTGAGTCACACGTGTGGAAGTGAGAGAAACACTTGCAACTGCTGGTGATAAAACTGAGGTTGCCATGCATGAATGACTTCCACTAGTCTAACTGAGTGTAATTGACTTTGAACTAAAGAGGATCACCCTATTTTGTACGAGAGAGAATATTCTCATCTAAGGAAGCGTTCTCAACATTGGACAATAACCTTAGGAAAGTAATTACCTAGGTGAGTGTGTAATATCTCCAATAACCATGAGATAAATTTAGAAAGACTAATTTAAGATTCTGAAATAGTAAAAGAGATAAGCTTATCTTTAGGAAAGGATAAGGCCTAGAAATAACAAAATGGATAGGCTTATCTTCAACAAAGGATAAGGCATAAAAATAACAACCCTTTTTCTATGCAAGTCACATCATCTCACCTTATCCTATGTTATCTTTAGAACTAGAATAACAAGGTGAATCATCTCAAAATGACAGAAGGAATCTATCTAGAAGGGTTTGCGGCTTCTAAGTTACTCCTCCACATAGTGAAAAGTGAAGCCCGAGGTAAATAAAGGATCATCAAGGAGGTTGCACCGATCAAGGTCATATGCAAGCTCTCCAAGGCTTAACACTATGTAAAAAAATCCAATATCTCCATGTGGGCCTATTAACCCCTAGATTTTCTCACTTGGAAATGTTGGGGTTAGAGGCCAGTCTTATTTTTATCTACTGGCATTCAAATGGTTCTTCAGAGACAATACTTGATTAGGTTGAGGTTGTTTTCCATTGAGAGCGTATACAAAGATTGGTTAAGTGGTGGTTTTGCTTCAGAGACAGATTTAACTTAGTTTTCGATGGTTTAGAGAGAGAGATTGCTGCTTTTAGCCAGTTCCCTATTTTTTAGGAGTTTCCTATTTTTTAGGAGACAGTGTCTGAAGGCTCGCATGACATTTTCGAGCACATAGTATTGTTCCTGGTTACAGTCTGAGCCCAATGAACCTTTTCAGGGATGTCGTCCGAGTGCTTTCTATTTTAGCAAGTGGAGATCGGGAGGCCAGATGGTGATTTAGATTGCATTTCTGGATTCCATACAAAAACCGATCTAGCTCAGTAAACTAAGCGATGCTAACAAGCAGGATATAAAGAAGTGGGAACTAAAAGCGAATCCGATAAGTTTATTTCCATTGACTTTCGAGGACTTTCAATTTTTGGCAGTGTCTATTTTTGGACATACTTTTTTTGGTAGTGGTTTCCTGGTGGTCCCAGCCACATTTGAGGCATTTCCGATTTTTTAGGGAGATTGCTATTTTGGGGCATGTCTATTTTTGGCCGGGGTTGTCACCATGCTGAGTGACATGTGGCAGTCTTTGAAAAATGAGATGCGGTGGTTTGAGGAGCGCTTGGATGATTTGGCATCCATGTTGGATGGATGAGTCATAGGAGAGGGGGCGCCCACCTTTTTCTCTCTCCAAGGGGGGTGCCTACCTTTTTTCTCTTCTTTCTTAACTCCCTCACCCACTAAATCCTTAAATCCTCTCCCTAATTCCTACCTCCCCTAACTTCTCTCCCCTTTTCTCTCCACCACTCCATCATTCAAGGGGGTGCACCATCCTCATGAAGGGGGCACCCACCTTATTCCTCTCACCTAACTCAAGGCGCCCCCTCACCCACCTCAACTACCACACCTAACTCCTAGAATTACTCCCTAACTCCCACTCTCCCTAGATTTCCTTCCCTTCACACTCCACTCTCTCCACAACTCAAGGGGCCCCACCTTCCCTCACCTAACCAAAGGCGTCTTCACTCATCCTCTATATATTCAAGGGCTTTTGATTGTAAAAGGGTTGGGCATTTTACTTCAACAACTCTACACTTCATTATTTTCTCTCTTCTTCTGTCTCTTTCTAGCTTCCGATTTTTGATGCAGGGATCACTACTACACCATCTTTGTACCTGTTTCCTTGGTGCAAGCAGCCTCTTACATTTGCAGAAATAAAAGCTTGATGTGCTTGTACCGGGCCTTCTTATTTTGTGTGTGTTTTAGCTTGTGAACTGTGTCATTTTCAGAAGTTACCAGCATATCATTTGGGCACAAATCTGCTGCTTGGTATCACTTTCTACACTCTTTATTCACTGATTTTCGAGCTAATGGATTAAGGATTCCACCCAAAACATTTCAAAGTATATATTTGGATCTTCTGGCTGTTTAAAACTCAGCCATAACCTTCTTTACTTTCTGCTGTTATGTTGTCTTATTTTGAAGAGTTGCAGGTGGTGGACAGCAAGCAAGGAGGCTAGGGACACCCCCCTGTGGTTGGCATGCACCAGCCCAAAAGGAGAAGATTTTCTGTCAGTGACATACTAGGGGYAGATTTCTTAAAATTAACTCATTTTTCTGTGCAGATTTCGACCCTTTTTAGATCTGTCCCAGAGTGCAGAGAATAGATTTTAAAATATTTCGGACTTCCTGAGAKAAAAGTAGGTGTGCCCCCTCAGGTTACCTATTTTCCGTTTGGGTCCACCTTGCACTTCCCAAACTGAAAACTTGGCTCTCTTAGACTAAAGCAGAACCCTGCTCAGATCCGTAACAATCTTTTCCCGTATKAAGTCRAGCACATAGCTTATTAGTGATACTGAYTTCTTACTTTTATTTACCCTTTGCCATGTCAAGGCCATTGCCTTTTGGTGAGAGAGAGCCTTCCGGGGCTAGCTGTGAGGGTTGTTGCGAGATTTTGCTTGTTTGAAAACACATTTGATTGGGTCTCCACTTGGGAATTGTGGCTTTCTCCAATTTGTTCCTCTACCATTCTTCTTGGGTCCTGTCCTTCGTTGGATTTAGGAAAGATCAATTCCAATGTCTTTTGAATTTGAACACTGGCTGGAGTCTGGATGAATGGTCTTCCAAGGCCGTTATTCCACAACTTGCGGTTCCTCGTTGAAACACATGAAATTCTGCTTGCAATAGCTACACTGAAGCTGCTAAATCTTCTCTTTTACAACCACCTGCTTCAACTGCTGTAGAGAACTTTCCCGTCAATGACTTGGTGGTTGATCTAGGATATTTAAGTGGATCTGCTTCCTGTTTGTCCTTGTTGACCCCCGTTCTAGTTCTTATCAATCCTCCCCTTTATTACTTTCTATCATGTCTTCTACTTCAAATAGTTCGGGCAGTTCCCCTCCTGTATCACCTTCCTGTCCACTAGAAACAAACATGGTGCTGCCATGGCAGCCCAATAGACCTCTCACCTTCAGCCCCAACCTAGATGATATGCAGATGAAGGGCATGGACAATTTACTTAAATTTACTGAAGATGGTTCTGACTTGGCTGAGGAACACATCCTGATGCAACACCCCTCCCCTCTTGGGGGTTTTGCGACCTCCTGGTCTAGGATCTTTCAATCTGCTGAGTCGGATCGACTCTTCGGTCCCCCGTTGGAACCCAAATCAACTTAACACATTCCCTTTTATCTTTTTGGTGCAAGTTCTATGACACCCGCAACCTCTTCCTTCGCGTTGCCGAACTATCAAGTTTCAGGCGCTAACTCCTCTACGTTTAGCCCCTTCCTACATGTGACCTCGGGCTATGTCCTCACGTAAACACGCGATTGCGGGGTGACCTAGAGTGGTTTGAGACCACATTGATTTTCTCCCCGCAATTCACTACCAGCTGCCACATATCCCTTTGGCAATACCGTGGTTTCAATTGTGGCCCGCTCTAAGGTTTTTAAAATCCGATCACTTTCTGTCCCTGCAATTAAGCACTACCGTTGATCTTGTGACCACGGTGGTGTCTCTTGATCAACGACTACAATTAAATTTGCTCTTCGGGCTTTGGGAGTTTCAAACTCTCCGCCCTTGCTTCCTCCGAAGTGGCTATCTTTCGAAGTGGAAGATTTGCTAACACCTGTCCTCAGCAAACAAACGGCTCAGATGAACTTCGGCTCTCCGGCCTGCAGGAGTTCTTATTCAACACTCCTTTTTCTCCCGGAGTGACTTTTCTCTGAAATGGCAGATCTTCTGCCACACGTCCTCCTCAAATCAACGGCTCTGGTCCACTTCGGGACTTCGACACTTTCACCCTCCGCTTTCCTCCGGAGTATTCCGTACCCAAAGTTCTAGATTTGGCGCCACGCACCCACCTCAAATCAACGACTCTTGTCCACTTCGGGACTTCGGCCTTCAGGGGTTTCAACTCCTCTACGCTCGCTTTTGCTCGAAGCGCTTTCACCCAGAGTCCACGATCTGTGGACACGTACCTCCCACAGATCAATGACCACGATGGCCTTCGACTCTTCAGGCTTCGGGAGTTTCAAACTCTCCACACTTGCTTCCTCCCAAAGTTCTTCCACCCAAAGTACACGATCTCTTGACGCGTGTCTCTCCCTTGATCTGACGACCACTATCCATTTCGACTCTTCGGGCTTCGGGAGTTTCAGACTCCTGCACACTCGTTCCTCCCAGAGTGCTTTCACCCGAAGTTGACGGATTTCCGCCAYGCATCCCTATGGATCCGACGGTCCAGATCTTCTCCGCCTACGTCAACTTCCTTTCGGAACGCTAAGCCTCCGWACTTCCTGATCTCTCACCACGTGTCCTTCGCAATGGACAGTTGCGATCTACTTCGGCCTTCGGGACTTCGGGAGTTTGTCACACTCCACACTTGAAATCCCCCGAAGTGACTTTCTCCGAAGTCTCAGATCTGCTGACACGTGCCTCCTGACAATCAACAGCCTAGATCTAATTTGACCCTTCGGCTCTTCGACGATTCCACTTTCTCCTTGACCACAAACTTCCGAAGTGCTCTCGCTCCGGAGTTGTGGATCTTACGCCACATGTCCCTTTGCATGATGGACGGTTCCTGCCCGCTTCGGGACTTCGGCAAGTCCGCTCTCCTGTGCACTTAAAGGGTTTAGTGTCTGTGCACTTTACCTGGATTGGACGACTGTCGATCCTCTGCGTTGAGATCCTACGGCGAAGATATGTTCCTCTCCTCTGTGCTCTCCTTTCGCTTCCCTGGACGCTGATCTAACGGTCCAGATTTCTTGCAACAACAGATCCAATGATTGTTGTCGCTCTTCTCCTTGAGCTTTTGATTTCTTCCGACTTGGAGGAGTTTGTAAGTGTTCAAAGGCTTCGGCCTTTGCTCCTCCTGCAAGCCTGATTTCCTGGGTCTCGTCTGCACTTCTGAAAGCACTATTTCTTTTGAGCTTTTTGGTTTACTCAGTCTCCTAAGGGTCTCGGCCCTTCTGCTCCCTTCAAAGGGTTTTGGTGCCCTCCTGCCAAGTCTCTCGCTCAAAGCACACCTTGCTGAGTGTTTTCTAAAGAGTGTTCAACAACTTTGTGAGTATCTTCTCTGATACTCTTCTCCTTGAACTCGACAGAGAGTTCTCCTTGTGCACACTTGCACCTGCTCGATGCCCACCTGGCAGAGCTCTATAGAGTTCTCAGTGACTCTGTCTCTCTGTGCTTCCTTTGCACAATTTGTCCTCCAAGGTGTTCAATAACCTTGAGGTTCCTTGTGAGTTTGTGATTGCTCTGGTGTGTCCTCCTGGCGCGTTCTTCTCTGACTCCACAGAGTTCAGATGCACGCTCCTTGCGTTGGCTACAGAAGCTCAAATGTTCTGTTGTGCACTCCTTGCATAGCCTAAAGAATCCAGAACGATATTTCGAACTCAACAAAGATAGAGAAATCTATCTTCCTACTGCAGATGAAACCTATCGTACATCTACAACATACATTCATGAAACACATAAACACATAAACAATCATATGCAGGAAAAACTGTTGTCTTTTTCATTAATATGAAAATCTGATTACAATATGTGCAGGTTGGACTCCAGTAGAGTCTCAACTCTCTGAAGCTCTCTCAAAGAACTATTCTACCTCCTATTTCCTCCCCTGAGGATTTCTAACTCCCAACCTTGAGTTCTGCTTCTGAGGTCTCTCCTCCTTTGAGGCTCGCTCTCTCTCTCTACAAGAGGGCTCCTCGAGCTTATCCTCTCTACCGCCTTAGTGCCATCATTGTCTCAGTTAAGACACCTTATCCCTACGGCTTCTTACAATGAATGAAGATCTGGACCTGCCTCAGATCTAGACCTACTTACAATCAACCATTAAGGCGACCCTATCCACTACCTGTACAAAGGCATTGTTTGGCTTTACTCAGCCTTACAACATAAGTCTGTATAGGATCATATTTTAAATTTAAAAATGGGAGGGTCTGTGCCTCTCCCTTTCCCCAATGCGCGCATATGTGCTGGCTTGCTGGCGCATCTGATGATGTGGAAGGATGCTACTGCATCACATCCTATCTTTCCTGCATGCCTGCACTACCATATAGATTGACTTTGAAAAGTAGCCGTTAGACTTTTTGTTTGGGCCTTCGAGGATGATGCTTCATGGTGGTTCTGCTCAAGGTTCAGCATGTTCCCTGTGGCTCCAATCTGAAGAGAATGTATATCATTTTTAAAAGTAGCATTCCTATCTAAACTCTGAATAGCCAGATCTGATTTGAATGCAGAAGCTTCTCCCAGGTTGGGCAAGGTATTTGCATGATGGAAAGTTGCACGTTAATCTGATGACATCCCATATACTCCTGCTTGCCTGCATGGTGGTACCTTTTGCCAAACACAACCCCTTTCCAATGAAGAGAAGAAATAAAGAGGACACTGCAGTCAACAACAATCTAGTTGCAAAATGCTTTGGCAACTTGGCAAATGCACATGACATAACTACTCCAGATTTGTGACAAACCAGACACACATGCTTTGTAGGTGATCCATCACCAGTAAAAGCTGTTATCAAGGATCAACTACCCAAATACTTTGAGTTTTAAAATGAGAGTGAAACTTCCAGATACCTAAGACTCCTGTATTTTAATTTTTGTTATTGGTAAAACTCTAGTTTTATTAAATGTATTTACTATTTATAATACTCRGCATGGGATTATTTGCATGTGTTTCTTATGTGGTMATCATGATCCTTTAGCTTGTTGTTTTCATCATAACAGTTTAGCGAGACATGTTATTTATTATGGATTAATTTCATTGGTGTTTGTGTAGTATATTTTGGTTTATGTTCTGTTTAAAGCTGTTGTAGATAGCTTCAACTTAGGCACTGCCTTGATTTATTATACATGTGATTCTTCATGCCCTTGATTGCTTTTAATTACTTATTTACATATATAACATTTATACATTCTACTGCATAAGACCAGGTAGAGATTTAATGATTTCTTTCACCTTTCAATTCTGTCTTTTTATATAATTCTTTCTACTTGTCTGTGTTTATCATGACACATGCTTTTGTTTCTTGCATTTTCAGGTGACAGACTTCAGTGTTGTGGTTGAAGGTTTTTGTGGGCTTTTCTGTTCATTAGATACAATGGGTTATGTGCAACCACTTTCATGTGCAAGAATCATTGATGGACTTGTTTCTAAACACAAGCTTTCCTCAGTAACATATTATGTTCACTTTTACTTGAAGAAGGCAGTTAGTTTCATTGTGCCTAGATGGCCAGTAGTTTGTTTAAATAAAACTAGTCATATCGAAAGGCAAAAAATACAGGAGGGACGGATATTCTGGATAATGTTGGTGACACACAAATATGTTATTAATGGCAAGGTAAGTTTGCGTTTCTCAATGAAATCTTTGATCCTTGAAACTTATGTTTTCTGTCTCTTCTAAATTAAAACTTTTCATTTTGAACAGTTAAGCTTTTGCGAAGTATTTCGAGTCTGGACTTTCATACCTTCTAATTTTTTGCAGCTAGGTGTTGATAAGGCAGATCAGAATGCACATGGTTCTTTTGCTGAAGCTATTGTCCTCCCATATAGTATTGTCACAAAAGATAGAAAACATAGTGGTCATAACAGAAGTCCTGTAAAAGAAGAAACTAGGAAAAAACTGGAACATGATATCTTCACAGATATCTACACAAACTATTCTGTTGAGGCATCCACATGTTCCAACACAAAAGGAGATAGGGTGGATACAAAGAGATTTGATAATACGAATATGAAGTGCATGTGCAGCATTTCAACTCCAAACAGATGTGATGGTGATGGGGTTCAAGATCACCTGTCAAGTTATTTTGATAAGGAGCAAATGATTTCTGAGAAATACTGCGATAGACTGCCAGAAGAACGACAGAAACTTAAGTGTTCTTTGTATTTCAAAAATTTAGATAGAGAAGATGTTTTGCTTCATAGCAACCTTTTCATACTAATTAATCGTCTCAAGTCAAAAGAATTATCAGAGGAGAATCCTTGCTTAAAGAAAGTCCTCCTGGAATTTGGCTGCCAAAGTTTGAGCTATTACCAGGTATGTAAGAGGACGCTATCCATTAATATTCTTAATGAGGAGTTTAAATTTTCTCATTATTTGTCACATGATTTAACATCCTATTATATGTTGCGTTTGAGTATTTCTGGTGCCTGTAGGGTCTCTTTTCTATATTTATATATGCTGAATATCCCTGATGGGTGTTTTGTAATCAGCTACTGAAGATTGGAGATTGTTATCTGATTCAATGCCAAGCTGAAGATTGCTCTTCGGACCCAGTCATGGCTTTTCCTTCTTTGAAGGCTAATAAAATTGTGGTGTCATCTCACAACCCTATTTGGAGTCTCTCAATTGCTTCTTACCATCAGATCACAAAACAAAGTGGCCATCAAAACTCCATTTTTTCTGTAAATGACTACAATACACCACCTTTGAGTCTGCAGTTCTATGACATGAATGAGCCTGCTAATATTAACTATGGTGAAAAGGGAAGGTCTTCCACTGGTTGGCATGGCCAAACATCATCAGTGAACCTTAGAGATGTTATTCTTTACATTCCATGTGGAGCAATTGTTATTATACAAGATTATATTAAACATGTCAAAGCTAACATGATCCCTATAACCATGGGTGTGTATGATGCTTTTGAAAAATGTTTAGCTTGCAGATCCATTGTAGACACCCCTCCACAATTTTYGAAGGCTACAGTATCTGATAATGGTACCAAATTTGAAGGTAATTTACCAGAGGGAGAGTTGATATCCTTGCATGGAGAAGTCAAAGAWGTTCTTTGYAAAGAACTGAATCCTTTTCTAAAGGAAAATAGATTCAGTTGCAAATGTCTGTCCGCAGATATCAGTTCAATATTTATTCCAAAAGTAATGTACACTATCCATATACAAGGCTTACATGGTTCTGAGAAGGTAGGGTCCTCCTTTGTAATTTGTGTTTCAGGGAAAAATTCGAGTACATCACACTACTGCCAGACATATACAATGCATTTTAGTTTTCTATATGAGAGATTTAGCTTCTTGATATGGAACTCTGGATTTCATACTTCTGGGATTCATGCTTTTCCTTTGGTTGGTGTCTCCCTCAGATCCGTCTTCGTGGAATATTCAACAAATGTGTTTTGCCTCTTGGATTTGGACCGGAAGTGACTGCATCATTTTATCGTGTGCTTTTGCGAAGGTTTGTGTAGTCATCATCTGTTCTTTCTCAACAAACTGATTTTTGTAGGCACTTGATTGTATGATTTGGTGTTATATCTTGTTTTTCTTATTGTGCCTTACCTTAAGGCTTACAATTTAAGGTGCACACATGTGTGCACACCTTGTTTCTCTTGTCAAGCCTTTCATTGTGCAGTAATATGTACTTATAATCTCCACACATTTATATTTACATATTTCTCTTGTTGATTGATTAACATAATATAATCTTCTTTCCAACCCTAGAGACAGCATTAGAGAAGTGGGAAGACATGTTGGTAAATAATAAGCYAGGCATGATACTGTTACGTGCCATYGATTAGCCTTACATTCCAGGATGTTATCAGTGATTTTAACATTCTACACCTAATTTGCTCGATGGCAGAGTCTTGTAATACCCCTTTCCCTTATTTTTTGTGTAGCACTATGATTTATTTAATAATTTATCCCATATACATAGCACATGAAAAATCCATGGCCAAGCTTTCTGCAGCAAAGAGGATACACCTTTTCTGAAATTCCTGTTGTGATTKKTTTWAAATGTTATCACCAAGTAGATTGGCATTGAATGAAGGTGAATGRGTATGGGCAGAATTGCACCTAGGGACAATTGATCGTGGGTGTCAAGTAAGATATGCAGAGGATTATGGCCTCATTAAATATGCACAACCTTCACCRAGATGTATTAGTGGCAGACCAATGTTTGATATAAGTTATTAATTGCAGCCACTGCATGTATTGGGGTTACCATTGGTATTGGTTGAATAATTAAGATAAAGGGGCTGTTGATAAAGTTTATTTGAATCTCAATTTCCCCTTGGTATGGCTCCAAGTGTGGCTCCATAATGATTTATATAGTTCATAATATATAATGTTATGGGCTTACCTTATGTGGTTCCTCAGTGTGATCCCATCACTTGTGTCATGGGATAGATATAAATACATGATCTAATTTTCATTTTCAACAATCTAGCAACAAGTTCTTTTCTTCTTCTTCTTCTTATTGGTGCAATTTCAACTTTCACATACATTGCATTTCTCCTTTTGCATCTTGTAGCCTATTGCTATGCTAGATTTGGGCTTGTGTTATAAATCTTAACATGGTGTCAAAGCTTCAATAATCAAAGGTGCCAGTGAGCATGGAAGCAAATTAAAGTTGCATTTGGGTTCTCTATCAAAGAAAATCCAGAGGTCATCACCGCAATAGCAGGAGGAGATGTCGACGAGTTGAAGCAATTGACAATATACATATGTTATTATATTTCCATTGTCACTAGGTTGCTTTACCTGCAATTGATGAGACAATTTAGAAATATTCTATTTTATTTTGTATTTGAGACATTTTAGATGTTTTCCCCTCTTCATTTTCTTTCCAAACAATATTTTTTTGTAAAATTTTTGGTGGAGAGGTGTAGAAATTTTTGTGTTATATGATTTTTAATGGAAAACAGAAATTTCCTTTCTTTCCTACAGGTTTCCTCGATCTTAACCCAATGAATTTTTAGCCTTGGGGATCTTATGAAATATAAGTAAAACAACAGGAACAACGGACAATATTTCAGCTCTTAACAACCCCAATCCACTAAGGAATTCAAGAGAAAAGATACCAAAGCGTGTCAATAAGTTTCAGCCATCTAGGGCAATCTTATAATGCATAAAACATATTTGAAAATCACTTATGACAGCTGTAAATGCAACAGCAAATCTGCCCTATCTTGTTTAATATAAATGTTAAATCACTTAACTATTGCAGGCTTAACTCGTGTCAAATCAGCAAGACATATAAGTGCTGGAAACTACAAAACCAGGAAGAAATAGATGGCTGAAAATCAAATCTGCAATTACACTTGGACAGCTGGAAACTTCATATATATATGCATAAAGATGAAGTCCATGCACATAGCATAGCTTTATCCCCCAAAAAATACAATCCTCTATCTCTCGAAAACCCTAGCTAGGGAAAACAATGAAAACCCTTGCTCACACCAAGGAGCCCCGACAAGCTAGCATTTCACAAGCATGTCCTCCAAGACAAAACTTCTCATTTTCTTTTTCTCTCAGGGTTTCATTTCAAAACCCTTGTCTCCATGTTTCTAAACGATGGAATCCTAGCCCTAGCATTCAAGATGCTACAAGAAGCTGCAAGAAACCCCAAGGACTCTAAGACAACAGAGATAAAGTACAAATGAATATCCAAGAAAGAGAGGAGGACTAGTGTGCTCCTCAAGCTCCAAGGTGATGTCGTCCATAAGCAAGGCTTCAATGCAAGGGTGCTCCATGAGATATGTCCAATGCTCCTCCTCCAAGCCTCCAATGACTCCAATGAACCTCCTAAGCCATATACTCCACTAGGTCCACTCTTGCGCATTGAAACTTTCCCAAGTGATTCATGTATAAACTATGTATAATCTACTCAATGTGTTAATATTGTAGTGGGCCACAGTGTTGGATCTCTTGAACTCATTGCAATTGTTCATGGAAAAACCTACAAAGATGTGTTGCCCTTCTTAGTTGGAAGTCTTTTCTGTTGTTTAGAGCTGATGTTAAGCAGTGATTTGCATTCCTGTATGGGGGAATAAAGAGTGGAAAAGTGATTTATTGACTTAAACACCGACTGACAACACAACCCATGTATTGATTCAATTTTGGAATCCTTCCTAAAAATATAGCACAAGGGCACATTGGTTCTCATATGTTGTGTTAGATCTTCCTACAGGTAAGGTCAGAATTTATTATTTGGATTAGTGGATATAAGTCTTCTTGTCCTTTTCTATGCACTTGTGGAGGTCTACAATGGCACTGTGCAATCTGGGGGTTGTCATAGATGGAGGTTTCCCACATTTGTGAATGACATTATCTGCAAAGAACTACCATATCGTTTGTGAATGACAATGCTGGAAGATAACATACAGAAGTGAACACCATCTACGGCATTAACCATATCATTTTTAAGGAGGTAAGGTTGAACATATTCCTCCCTCTTTTATTACCCTTGATTTCTTACATATCATTCATCCAGTAAAATCTCACAACGAAATTTGTTTTCCTGTCATAATATAATGCTGACCCTTTTCCATTACATAATTTCCCACCTCTACTACTATTGATAAATCTCTGCATCATCTCAATCCTTCTCAAACATATGTGCTTCTTTTCCTTGATGATGAGCAGGGATTCTGCTCGAAGCCTGGTAAACTCAAATTTCTCACAGTCAAAATTCAAAAACAAATGGATAAATATTTTGGTTTATCTTTACGTAGCTTTCTCTTAGTGCTAAGATAACAAAGTTTGAGTACTTCATAAAGTTTAGAGACTTTTATTATGTTTCTTTCTTCTCATAATTTGTGTGGTGCAATTTTCAGTGATCCCATTGGAGAACCAGAGTTGTTGATTACTCCAGCGTCATATATTGTGGTCAAGGCTACAAAAGAGGTTCTGTATCATGCTAATGGTAGATATGATACTGAAACCAGGGATCTGTTGCTTACTCCTAATGACTGGCACATCAAGGATTCAACTTTGATTTCATGTTTATCTAATAGCTTGACTGAAGAAGGCATAAGACTTTGTTGCAGGGTAAGATTTGTGTATCAAGCAGCCACTGCAATTTCTATTGACCCCAACTATGTGAATCTTCTTCATGTTACTGGTTCTTCATAGTCTCACTAAAAGGTGTTTTTGTTTCAATTGATATGGCTTGCAATGGGGTTTAAAGTATTTCCTTGTCTGCAGGTTGTGTCTGTTCAGAGTTTAGTTCTAGAATGGCAGCCTGGAAAATATGAATCTGCTTCTTCATTGTTAGGAGGTGCCTTAAATTCTATTCAAATAATTTCAGGGACTTTCATTTTAGGTATAACTTTCTATCTCTAGTTTTTCAATCAAGTGCTCATTTTGTTAGACTAAACAAAATATTTTTTTGAATGATATTGTGATTGCCTTGCAAAATTCTTCAAAATACATTTACATAAAAATGAATGATATTTGTCAATTCATAGAAATATTTGTGTTGAGCTGTCATATGATGTCACCTTATCATCTTAATCTAAGAAATAGGGAGGTTGGTGATCACCTC
>SNQJ01S0037098.1:34317-85552 GCA_010110895.2 Picea sitchensis | reverse complement strand
ATGTTGTTCAAACTTTTTAAATTTAGATATCCTTTTAGATTTTTTTTTAGCATTTTAGTTTGCATCCCTTTTTTTTATTTTAATGTATGGTTTTGAATCCTATTTTGAGTCTATCATTCTATTCCTTTTGTATTTAATTTGTATATTTTTAACATATGTTTTCATTTCATGTTGTTTTTTTTGGGTCATAAGATTTATATGAGTTAGAGTTTATATTCAAAAGTTATAGTCTTAAAAAGTTGAATGCCCATTTTCCAACTTAATATTTTTCATTATTTGCTAGCATCTAGTCTCTTCACATAACAGTGATAACGTACACCTCTTCTTAGATATTGTGTTGTTTATGTGTGTGAGTGTATTTATTATGTATGTGGGTATGAGGGTTAGGTGTGTGTGTTGTCACTTATGTAGTTGCGTGGAGGTTAGGTTTGTGATCACTTTGTTTATGTGGATATGTAGATTAGGTGTTTGCGTGTATTTTTTACATGTGGGTATGTTTCTATGTGTGTGAGTTTTGTGGTATTTATGTTTAAGTGTGTCACTTATGTGTGAATGTGTTGCTTAAGTGGGTGTGTGGATTAGGTGTGAGCACATCACTTATGAGGGTGTGTGTATGCTAGATTTGAGTGTGCTTAATATGGCATATAGGAGTGCACTCTTCTCTACCACATGGAGGATCGCTCTTATCTAGGAGTATTTACTAAGTAGCATGGGTACTTAAATGCACATAAAGCCTTGAATCTTGTGCCATTTTTTTAGTCATTGAACTATTAAGGTTGACTTTGTCTAGGAGAATATCTAATGTTGACTATGTCAAGAATAAGCTTATGTAAGAATCTATATAAAGTCATTTTGTTGAAGAATAAAGATATGGAACTGTTTTCTTAAGCTTATTATTTGGGTTTTTCTTCATAAGTTTATTGTTTTCAAATGTGAGGCCCCTTGAACCTCATCATTTGTCATCAAAACCTATTTCTTTTCACATAATTCTAGTTCCTTTGGCTCTCCATTGAACCATAATTTGTACAGCACTAGAATCTGCTTGAGTTCTTCCCCTCCACCCCGACAACTCTTAGTAGTCATTATGATTCTCTTTGGCTCGATACCCACTTAGAGCATATCTTTTTTTTGTAGCAAACTAGGTTTCTTGGAGGTCCACTGTCCCACCTCAAATGCTATCTCTCACAAATATGGTTCCCTTTGGCTTTGAGACTAGCAATATTTTGTTACAAAACTAGGTTCCTTTTGAGGCTTGCCACTCCACCACTATAATGATTGGCATTCAAAGATCTGTTTCTTTTGACCACATACCCACCAATAACCTCTCTACATCAATCTAGGGTCCTTGGAGATCTATCCACCCACTCCAAGCATTATCTATAAATGGATTTGGTTCCTTGGATGTTTTCCCTCCCACTCATCTCTTGTTTTCTATTGTAATCAATAGGAAGCCCCCCCCAAAATTAGAACCAACCAGAGGAATGCACCCATATAGGAAGCATGCTAGTCAAAAGCTCCCCACTACCCTATTTATCAATGCACATCCCCAATTAGAACCAGTCTGGTATGTTTCCTGTGTGTAGTAGGCCTAGCTTGGTAGAGTATGCTTGCCTAGCTTGCTTGGTACATTCTAGGATTTTTATCCCTTTCTATTGCCTCGATACCTTTCTCAAGCAACACATCCTTCACATAATCTGCAAATAGCACTTTATCCACATATATGCCTCGACTCTCCATGATCTATGCCATTGTGTGATCACTTTTCTATTATATTAGCATCTGAATGATTATGTTGGCATTGTGAGCAATATGCAATCAATGATCCTCACACAAGTGGCTTGGCCTAACACAATATCAAAACTATCAAATTCTTGGAATTTTACCTTTGGGGTCCTATTGAGGTATGTTTACAAATTTTCAATAACAAATCTTTCTCTGACTCCCATATCCACTATGGAATCCACCCTTCCCATTGGCCTACAACAAACAATATTCACCCTTTGTCTCCTCTTACAAACTTTTCTTGTCATCCCTAACCCTAGAATTTCCATTAAGATTAAGGATTTGCTACTCATGTATATAAAATCCATTAAATATCTGATTTGTGATAACTCATTCCATATTGAGTCTAACCCCCACCTCTATGCACAAAACTTGTCCATTTATTGCCTTGTTGAATCCTTCTGCTAGCACTTGGTCAACACCACTGAACACGATAACCTTCTACAACTTTTACACTCCTTTGCTAACCCTCTAGTGACTACAATTTCCACTCTCGCACTAGATCTAATAGCTCATGAAAGTCTATCCACTTCCATACCATTGATTGTGATTAGTTAGATGTTGCAACCATGTCCTCCACAACATTTAGTTGGGACTTCTCCTCATGCACCCACCATCTCTGTAGTCTCACTCTCATTCCAATCTCCTCGACCTTCATCTCTTCTCTGTTAGGAACCAAATATCAATATAGCATAGAAAAACCTTAGAAAAAGTAATCAACGCCTTGAAAAAGAGATAATTTCAGATAATAAGCCTCTTCGAGGGGGCAACCTCCTTTTACCCCACTTAAATGTTCAAGTGCACGACGATTCCAAATGAAAATGTCTCCTTGGTATATATAGGAGACTAGGAGGTATAATTACAACTAATGGAATAAAGCCGACATAAATAAAATAACATTACTAATGTAATATGCCCCAATTAAGGGGTAATGAGCCAATATTAGGAACATTACTAATGTAATATGCCCCAATTAAGGGGTAATGAGCCAATATTAGGCTTAACATGCCCCTCCACTAGAGACAAGTGTTGTCCGCAGCTGAGTAACTCTGGATGCTTCTCGATAAAAGACTCATTCCAGTGGAATCTTCACTGCATTTTCCATTTTCTTAATGAGATACTCTGGAGTGGATCTATTCCTCAGCTAGAAATTTTTTTGTGTCAGTGATGGCTTCAGTTCCAATATGATTTTTCCTTACTCACTGCTTTCTGTTATAGTTTGAATCGGGATCTTGTCGCCATAACCTTCTTTAAGCATGAAACATGAAAACTGGATGTAGCTCGTGGAAGATGGTACAACCTAGAATTTGTAGTATGCCACAAAGACTAATTTTTGTAGAAACACCTTATATACCATAGTACTTCTGGTGATAATTTATTATCCTTTCATTTGCTTGAGGGACATCTTTTTTATGGTTGTAGTCTTAAAAACAATCTAACTCTACTTCAAAACTTCTTTTCACTACAATGTTGATCTGCTTGTTGTTTCATTTTGTGGCATGGTTAGGTTGTCCTTTTAAGATTTGGAGAACTTGTTGTTGATTCTCATGTGATCTAATCGGCTTGAACCTTAGCTTTTATTTTAGAGAAGAAGTGATGGAAGGTGGGTGGTATCCAGTTCCATAAATGGTTATTTTGTTGCAAGATGAAGGAAGTGCTTATACCACCATTCTGCCAAGGGTAAATCCATTTAAACTATCAGGTGTTTGTTTATCGAGACAAAGCAATGAAGGTATCCTTATAGATATTTGTTCACTATCTCAGCTTTTCCATCGATTGAGGATGATAGGATGAGCTAAGGAGCCACTGGAGAGTACCCAACAAGAAAATAATTCGGTCTAAAAATGTCCAAAGAAGATGGGATCTCTGTCACTAAAAATAAACTTTGGGCTACATGCTTTTGAACTCCTTCCATGAATGTTGTGGTAACTGTACTAGCTTTGATGGGAGGAGAGAGTGCACAAAATGTGCTGCATTTTGGTCATTCTATCAACAATCACCATGATGACACTCTTCCTTCAAACTTCTTGGTGAACTCTGATGGAATCCATGGAAACCTCATCCCAAAATTTGGGATGATATAATATTGTAAAAGACCGGGGTATTAATTGTTTCACCTTATTTTGTTGAAAACCAAACATTCTTTCACAACCCTTTGAATCATCATTTTAAGGCCATCCCAAAAAAAATCCTTTTGACTCTCATGGTAGGTTTTCAAATATCCTCAGAGCCTCCTCATTTATGTGCAGTTCCAATAGTACCTTTTGAGTTTGGAGTTCTTACATAAATATAAGTAATCTTGTACCTTTCATAGTGAATCATTTTCCAGCATGCAATGTGTATCTGAGACTTACCCAAACTCTGAATGAGAGTCCACACTTTTTATCATTCTTCCATTCATCCCTTGCTTCATATCCAATAGGGTTGGATGATCGAGATAGCACAGCAGAAAGGCCTCAACATCTCTATCCTTTCTTGAGAGTGCATTTGTCACAACATTTTGCTTCCTTTTTATGTTGTGACGAGATCATTTCAAAATAATAACCCAATATCTTGCTTACCAATTTTTGTTGTTCTCCAAGATAGTTTTTGTTCCAAGAAGCATTTAAGACTATCATGATCTATTTTGACCTTTGAAGTTCCTACCTATTAGGTAAGGGAACCATTTATTCAATGGTATCACTTATAGTATTGCCATCATTTCCTTCATAAATGGATTTGTGTCCTATCCCTATGACCGACTTTCAAAAGCCGTGGGCCTTCTTGCATTAGACAACAACAATACCATTTCCGAGGCATCGCACTCCACAATAAAGGTTTTGGTGAAGTCCGGAGTGGTCAAGATGATTTCTTGCACATCACCTCTTTAAGTTGTTCAAAAGATTTAGTTACCTCTAGAGTCCACATGAAATGCATCCTTCTTAGTTAGTGCTCTAAAGGTGTCAAGATTCTTCCATAATTCCGAATAAACTATGTATAACCTATCAAACCCAAAACTCTAAGATTCTTCAATGTTTTGGGAATCACCACCATCATGGCCTAATCTTGTTAGGTGTACCTTGATACCTTCCACATGAGATACAATATGACCCAAATACTCTAATTCCCTTTACTCCAAAGAAAATGGATATTTGGCATATAGTTGTTACCTTTAGTAGTTGTAGCACCTTGTCAACATGTCTATTACATGATCCCCAAGACTTGTTATAGATTAGTATATATCATCAAAAATACTAACAAATTTTCAATAGCGGGATTGAAAATGGAATTCATCAACCCTTGAAATGGAAGGTGTATTTGTATACAAAGGCAAGACTAAAATTTCGTGAATGGCCTTCATGAGTTCGCCAGAATGTTGTTTTGGGATTCTTCCTTCGATGATCTAATGATAACTTTGAACTGCATCCAATTTTGTGAAATAGATTGCTCCATGTACTTCCATCTAACAATTCATCAATGACTTTGAATTGAAACTTATCTTTTAGTGATCTTGCTGAGCTTCCTCTATAATTTGGACACTTACGCCATGAGTTATCTTTATTCAATACCATTACCATTGGTGCAGTAGTAAGAACTTTGGCTAGGGCCTAATAATGCCAATTTCTAACATTTCTTCAACCATGCTACCAGATTTCAATTTTGTAAACATATGTATTTGTATGGTTTGATGTTAGGAGGAACACTCTCCAGAATTAGGTGAATTTAATGATCATGATTTCGAGTGGTGGAAGACCTTGGGAATATTTTCAAATACTATGGAATGCATTTTTGACATCAATGATCCTTTGGAGATCTTGAGGAATAGATGGCTTAGATGTTTGAACATCTAGTGAGTATACAGCAATAATGCCTTGATGCCCTTTCAATAATTTTTTCAGCATGCCATTAGAGATTATCACCTTAATGAGTTTCCTCAAGAGATACCTCTTAACTCAATTTCTTTCCTTCCAATGAAAATTTCATGAAAAGTCTTTTGAAAATTAAAAGCCATTGTTCCTAACGACTATAACCATTGGATTCCTAAGACAACATCTCGCATCACCCATGGGTATATATAAAAAAATCATTGACTATTCATTACATATTCCCATAAGAAGATTGATCTTATTGCATTTTTCTTGAGCAATTGATAGTTCCTCCATCCAATCATTACGAAACTGGGCACCGGAGGCTATACATATCAATTGAGAGCTGGCTAATTTATAGTGAATGAAATTGTTAGTACTTCCAGAATCAATTAGACTATTACCTTTTCTTTTGATGTGTCCTTCCTGACCAGGGCTTGAGGAGTGCTAATTCCAAACCCAATGCATTATTACATCAGATATCATGGGACAATCAGATGAAATTGTTTCTATGTTTTCATCTTGAGATGGTTCTTGTTCTTGTTCTTTCTTCCTTCACAATCTATGTAGAATAATTTCTTCACCACACACTTATGTCCTCATCAGATTTGTTGCTCACCAAAGACAAACCTTTTGCTTTCTTCCAATTGTTGAGGTCAACCTTGTAGGTTGAGGTGTTTTAAAAGAAGGAGCATTGTTTTCTCTATAGATGTTAGGATTGGTCCTTCTAGTAGCCATAGCCATATTTTTACTTTCAACATTTCTTGCTACACCTAAATGTGCATTCTCCAATGATTTGGGTTCCAGCAAACCTCATGTTGAATGCGTTAATATCCTTTTAAATTTCCTATGAATACATCAATCAAGTGCTCATCCGAATACCGGTTACCTTTATATCCACCTTGAAGAGCCTGTAATGTACCTGCAGAATCAACCCTTTTCTTTTGAGATTTGAACAATTACAAAGAAGGCATACCTTGTAGATCCTCATAAGCAGTGCTATCATTTCTTCCGTGAAAATTTTCCAAGGAAGAGGATTTTGATAGAACAAAGGCATCGATACCATACAAATTGGATTAGGGTTCTCCTAAATACATAAATAAGCACTGCATCTTTTGTATGTGGCACATTATGTAGATCAAAAGAATTGCTCCATTTGAAGCATCCACATGTGATTGGGTCCTGCCATCAAACTTCCTCATATCAATCTAGGAACGTGGTTGGTCTTCAAAACCAAAGTTGGAGCTCTTCCATCTCGAATTCACCTTCCTTGTGTCCTCACCATGAATTTCATGGATGCATTTTCAATTTCAGGTGTCTTCTCCTGCTACTAAATCCTTCAATACTCCATGATCTCCTCTTTAAACCATCCATCTTTGCCTCCA
This sequence comes from Picea sitchensis, assembly GCA_010110895.2. Taxonomy (NCBI): domain Eukaryota; kingdom Viridiplantae; phylum Streptophyta; class Pinopsida; order Pinales; family Pinaceae; genus Picea; species Picea sitchensis. Next base: position 78,540 of record SNQJ01S0037098.1, on the reverse strand, counting down.
ACTTAGCTTCCTCCTCTCCATCTCTAGAAGTTCATATTTTGTTACTATCTTCTTTTGTAAATTATTTATGTCCCTACGCATTTCTTCACCTTCATCAAGAGTCCAAGTAGGATTGTCTGAAGGCTTATTTGGTGTAGAAGTTCCCTTTTTGGGTGGCATGTTGGCCAAGTATCAATTTTGAGGTCGTTCTGCTAGACAATATTTCTTCTGTTGTGTCTCCCAAGTTTCAGCCCTTATGGGTATGAAACTTTATTTTATGTAGTTCTTTGATATTTATTCTCTGCAATGCCACAGGTCTTATCAAAATTGGATGTGCCAAGTGGAATTTACAGTAACTTCCCCACAACTTTTCGATTTTTGGCCTTTCCAGGAGATCTCACTTGTATAGTGTGCCCCGCAAAAAATAATTGATATAAAATTTTGAAACTCATACCCGAAATACTACAGACTTTCCAAGATACAATGAAACTAGTCCCACTCAATTTGGATACTCTAGGAAGAAGTTATGATTGTTTTACCCAGAACACCTTCTTGAGACTAATCAATAGGACTAGTTAGATACCCTATCTTACACAGGGTGTATCTACAAATTTAAGATGAACCAGAAGATGGAATTTTTACCACAGATACCTTAATAATTTATGTGAATAGCCTCTGGAGTTTAGGGTCTGAAACGTTACAGAAAAGTTTTTATAGCGAAAATTCCACAATGACTCATTTCAGGATGATTCCAGAACCCTATCTTGTACAGGCTATATCTCCGAAAGTATAAGGACTCAGGAGCTGAAATTTTAACCCAACGTACCTTGATCTGTCTAATAAATATCCTCCAAGTCATTCCTTCTTAAACGTTTTAGAAAAAAAGTTATAGTGAAAATTCCAAGGTGTCTCAGATGTAGTAGTAAAACCCCAAGATCTTGAGCTCTGATACCATATGTTAGGAACCAAATATTAATATAGCATAGAAAAACCTCAGAAAAAGTAATCAACGCCTTGAAAAAGAGATAATTTCAAATAATAAGCCTCTTCGAGGGGGAAACCTCCTTTTACCCCACTTAAATGTTCAAGTGCAAGATGATTCCAAATGAAAATGTCTCCTTGGTATATATAGGAGAGTAGGAGGTATAATTACAACTAATGGAATAAAGCCGACATAAATAAAATAACATTACTAATTTAATATGCCCCAATTAAGGGGTAATGAGCCAATATTAGGGCTTAACATTCTCCCTACATTGGTTGTTTGTAAACCATCAACACCCATGCATTCACCCTCTTCACACTTGACACTTTCCATTATGTCTAGTATTGTTGTTATGAATGTGCTCCATAACATGCCACCTAATGTTGTTGTCACCCCAGCTTAGGAACTACAGTAAACCTTGGGATCCTCCCTAGGAGTGTAATGGGGGGCCAAAGGGTTGATTAGAGTAATAATAATGGAGGCCATTCAATGTAAGGTAGATTAGGTCCACTATATTTGTTATTATTAAACAAAGCTCACTGTGTTAGTTAGTATTGAATAAATGTAATGTGGCCTTATCAAATAAGGTCCACTAGGTAGTTAGGAGGTTGTTATGAATAGGGTTCTCTTTTTAGCTATAATAAGGATGGATTCCTCCTTACAAAGGGTGTGGAATTTGTAGTAAACCTTGATAGATATAAGAGAGAATAAACCCTTAAACTTCAAAATTAAACCCTTTGCTTAAAAAATACCAATTCAAACAATAACTAACACAAAAATATTGAGAAGAACCCTTAAGGTAGGGTAACACCATCAAATACTCTTTATGGAAGGAATCACTCCACAAGCCATGCTTGCTACAAAAAAATACATCCAACATATATTCAATACAATGATACTTATGTGTATTTATACTTTCTCATGAGTATTCCTAAGGGTCTATGCCAACTACCCCTTATTATTGTATTATTTCTTCTCAACTACCAAGTGGTCATATTCCATGATTATGGCCACATTACATTCATTTTACCCTTGGGTACCTCCCTAGGTACCTCATATTATTCTCCCTAGGTACATTAGAAGAAAACATGGATAAGGAATAATTTGATGGTACATGTTTGGCCAAACAAGATGAACAATTCCCACTAGAAATTACGTCCAAATCTCGATCTCATCCAATGGCCTTCGATGGTTTACAATATGAGCTTAGAAATGGGATTTGGGAGCCACCATCAAGCACACATTCTTTTGATCGTCATGTTTAGTGTCCTGGCCTTTTTTATACTACTAGGAAAACCTTTTGATTTAATTACTATAAGTCAATATCAAAATTTGCATCATCAAGAAACTACTCTTCTTCTTCATAGCTTGACTGCACCCTCAATCGATTGTGGATTATCTTAATCGAATCAATTGCAAAAATGTTTGGCTCTACACATTGATCATTGGAAACTCTCCATTGGATATTGTGATCGATCAAGCATTCATTGTGACATCATAGTATATCTCATTAGAAACTATATATCTTCACACAAGCATTCAAGGTAAACCTAATTAAAATCCACAACTAAAATTGCAACTTAGCAACAATCCCTTTTAAAACAAATATACACAACCAAACATAGAGCACTAAAATATCCTAGCAACAAAACAAACCAAAATGCAGTAGCATTCTCTTCACAACTTGTAGGTTTCATTTCCTACAACATGAACCAATTGAACTTATAGATTCAAGCTATAAGACACCATGAAATTTAGTAGGCTTAACGCAACAATGCATCAGATCATTGGTGTAATTCAGTAATTGGCACATAATAGTAGACCACCTTTGGCATATTTTATACTCTACATGACATGTAATCATGCCAAGGGCTCCTCCATAGACTTATTCCACAATCTACCATGAAATCAAAACACTCATATATCTCATGCATTCATATCATGCACATACTTGAAGAACCACACGTGGTATCCTTGGAAATTTCTCACTTAACCTCCACAGATGTCTCCTTCACACACCTCATACACAATGCAATGCATCACATCCAACAATAGACAAATATCAACAAATCCAAAGACACACTTTGGTAACAAAACATTCAAAGAGGAACATTTACTCTCCTTACACTAACCTTTACACCTTTGAGGATAAGATATCATAGGATTTCATGCTCTTGGGAACTTTAGTGAGAGATTCACATTGGTGTTTCAGGGCTTGCAGGAGAGCGCCCGCTCATCATTGATTATTCTTATATCAATATATTGTATACCTTTATATTACAAGTTTTTTCTTAATATAGACACATTATCTTATCACAATCATAAATTGATCTAGATTGGATCATTATATTACTTTTCATATATCCGTATGCTTTATGGGTGAAAATATTGGAGGAATCAACTTGCAGATCCATTTTAGCGATTGGTACAAATTTAAAAATTTGGGTCCAAAAAATTGTCTGAAATATTCTGGAGCCATTTTGAGGCATCAAATGACACTTTTTGTGGTCCAAACCTTACTATTGTGTCGTTGGATATTTAATACACACCAAAACCTTTCCCACAATGCAAGAATCGCCTCAATCAGAGTTCATATGTGAACATTATACCTTCCGCACATTGACCTACTGTATTTATCACCATGGTGCGAGTGGATGCCACGTCAGCCTCCATTACTTAAACTTGTGGGGCTATCCATGTAGTTGATTTTATAGAACATTATAGAAGGTCCAAACCTGATCACTAATTGAGGGTTGAGGAAATGAATATCCTAACCCTAGATGACAATTGGGCTACATTAAATATCATACCTCTAGGAGGAGAAGGGGTTCCATTATTTTGCATTATATCTTGTTCCATAGCTGAGCATAACAATTGAGAGTGGTATTTTATGAGAAAAATAGAGGAGAGAAATTATTTAGCAAGCCATACATGCTGTAGTGTCAAAGGAAAATCCACAGAGAGTGCCTCTTTCTTTGTACTTGCATTTGAAGAAAAGACTAGAGCAAAGAAACCTCACCTTCTAGCTGGGTTTTTTCCCGTATTGGGTTTCCCAGGTCATATATTGTGCTTATTTGTGGATGGTGTGTGTATTATTCATGTTCTCTATTTTTCGCATTTAAGCTATTTCATACATTTTAAAGTAGAAAACCAATAATTAAACAATCTGAGATCTAAAGGAAATTAACTTTCTATTATAGGGGCTAATCGGCTCTACTGACTAGACCCACCACTCGAGTCGAATGTAGTAGTCAGTTAGGGAAACCATTCGAATAGTCAGTTAGAGTCGACTGACATGACAATTAAGGAATGCAACTGACCAGTAACTGTACATCACACACACGGACACACACACACACACATACATCATCATGTAATGGAAAGACAAAGGTTATTTTGGCTACATCTAATAAAATGCATTGATGGTTCTCGCACTATTGTGTATGTCTATCTGTATTCTTGTGTGCTTCTATATATGGTGTTATGAATTGTATTGCTCTATGTAAGGATCTACTGATAACCTTATAATGCTTTTTCCCTAACTACAACATTGGTTCTATTGCCGATATTTCTGAACTCGGGCACACATTAAAGAAAATAACACATAAATGTTAACTCTAATAAACATACACGAATGGTGGGAGCACAAAATCAATAATTATATTAGAAATTATGCAAGAAGAAAATGACCGACTCTAGAAAAATCTTGCACACACTTCTATTCAGAAATACACGAGAGATTCTTGGTGTTATAGAAATATTCCCCTATGGACAGGTGAACTTTCCCTTGGATTACATATCCCTCTACCAAGACAAAAAATTACATTTGGACACTACCATTCCTATAGCTTCATTTTATCCATCGAAAAAGAGAGAAGGAGGGGAAGTATGATGTTCCTCATTTACGACATCTGTACAAGTTGCTCCAATCCATGAGTTCCAAACAATACCTGAAATGAACATCAAGAAACAAATTACTATCTCCTACTCTAATGGATTATACAAAATCAATCGATATATGAAGATTAAGACAAGCATAGACAAGCACATGTAAACACATACTTGAAGGAAATAAGGCAATTATATTAATGATAAATTCAAAAGGAAACTTACAACCTTCATATGATGTTGCAACATTCTCTCCAATTCCTCCTCGTCCAACCCTTGCTTGAAATATCCACAATCAAAATAACAATGCTTTGCTGATTTCTACTACTTTTCACTATGGAAATGCCTCCATTTATAGGATTTGAGAGGCTCACATACCTTGGGTATATTTGGAATTAGTTGAGGATATGGATCCAATAGTTGTGATATCTTCAATAGATGCATCCCTAGAGTTAGATTCGATTCAAACTAACCCAATCCATCCATAGCTATCTTTATAGGAAAGTGGGATTTCCTCCAAGATTCCCTCAACCAACTCAACACTCCATTAGAGTGGAAAACAAAGCACTGCAACACTCCCTCTGAGATGGACAAGGAGTGCTTTCAGTCCCTATGTATGATCAGGGGAGCACCAATCTTCCAAAAAGTCACCAAGATGAGTAAATCCTTCGTAAAAATACTTGTTCTGACTGTCAAATGATGGGGCTTCTTCTTATAACATGTTTTAGGGATTAAGCGTTTTCATGGTTTCGTTCAATATGCGACACTTAGGAAAAGTGAGTGTGACACTTACGACACTTGTGACAATAAAAATGTGATACTTGCGACACTTATGACACTTGTGACAATGAAAGTGCATTACTTGTGACGCTGTTGAAGTGAGGAATTTTGATGTGTAATAGCTTTCCCCCCAAAGTGTGAAGTCAGAAGAGGAATGATGATGGTAGAAACACTTTGTAGATTCTTCAAAACAAGGGTATGTATTTGGAGAACCTGGTAGAACCTGTAGAAAACCATCAAACAATGTTAATATGTGTTCTATTCATGAGGCATGCATACATATGCTCAGAATACAAATGACTCAAAGAATGACCACCAATAAATACACTACAGATCCATGATGATATTGACTAAGGAGATGACCATCAAATATACAATGTGGATTCATCCCTCTATGACCTGACTCAATCGCAACCACGAAAGAATACACAGTGGAGCTACGATGTAACAAGAACATAGCCACAAACCAATACAAAGTGGATCTATGTTAAAACATGTATATTAGTCGGATAATCACCATTGCAACCTGGGTAAAGTGTATATGTAGATGAATACTCAACCCAGGGTCTTCATCTCAATCCTATGATAATACGATTTTGTCCATGTGAATAGATGATTTGATGTCAAACATGACAAAAACCACTTGATTATCGATCATTGAGGTATACCATTAACAAGTGCGAGAGAAATCACCATTGATGTCGATGAATCTCAAGGTACTTTAAAGTACAATCCAACAAATGTGAATAATGATTTGAAGTCGAATACTCGTGGAATAAATCGGTCAGGGGTCATTAATGCATACCCACTGCCGAATGTGAGGAGGCCTGCCATTGAGGTATGCAAGTTTCAAGGTACTAATGTGTTCCTAAGTCTATTTCCTAGATAATTTGTTGAAGTTGACAAGAAAATACTCGTCGAAGGAGGGCATTGATATATCCCCCATAAATCGACATGAAACTCGTCACATGAAAGTGATAAGATATGGTAGATAAAAATGGACTGACACGTGTATGGGAACTGGTAGCATTGTAGATGGATGAATTTTGAGGTGAAGACTTCCCTTGAACACTGAGGCACAACATAAGTCTTGGCAACATAGACTCAGAGTGGACCAAAACATAGTGAAGTGAGTGTTGGGGAATTCTTTGGATGGGCCAAAGGAGTAGAAAGATTCATAGGATTGGTTCAGTGCCAAGGCTAATGAATTATCCAAGTGTATGGTGAGATGAAAACAAGTGCCATGTTCAAGGGTGACCATAATAGCTTCCTTAAAAGATCTCAATAAACTTGACCCACTTCCTTCAATTTCCCCCCCATCCAGATAGATGAGTACCTATTTTTCATTTAACAATCTCGAGGAGGGTAACACATGCTCGATATAATTCACCTTCGGTAAGTTCCTCTTCCTTTATTTAACAAACTAGAAGAAGTAAGGGTTCATCCCAATATGGGCCCTTCAATGTGTAGTTTTTCAAGTCCAAAGAAGGAAAACTCGGTTGTTTTTCATGTTTAGGGAGTTTAAAAATAACTTAAAGAAAACTCCAAGGTTATATTTTTTTGTAATTTTAGTCTCCAAGGTTCGAAATAGTATAAAATGATACGACAGAGAACTATTATAGTCATGATTGACTAGAGCATTCATTTTTCGTAGTTAGTCTATTGGGACCGGAAAAGGGGTAATCTACCGCCCAATAGAGGACTCTTCATATTTTAATGAGCTCAAAGTATGACAACGTTTTCTTAATAGCATCATAAGGTCATCAAAAAGTCTCTGCTCCATAATTTCCCACGTAATCAAGTTATTTAGGGCAAAAAATGTCAGCAATTTCTTAAAAATTGACAATAATTTAGGAAAAAACTCAAAAATAAATATTATTAATGTGAAAAGGGTTGTGAATGACTCTATTTGGAAATAGTAAGAATCCAATTAGGGAAAAAAAAGTCATTTTCACCTTTTATTTTACAATTTTCCCTTTCTCCTTGAGTTTTTCCTCAGGAGCGATTTTTCCTACATTGATTGTGGGATCTATGGGTGACCATTCGTAGTTCCGTCTAGACCAGGCTAGTAGGTTGATCCTCTCATCCATTTGCATGCTTTTTTTTTCAATTTCATTCTTTATTTCATGAGTTTTGGCTCTCTAGAAATCCCTAGAGCGTCGAATAGGATCGACGCTCCCTTAAGCAATCGAGGGGGGCATTGTTCGAGATTTCAACAACTTGGTATGCCTTCTAAGGGAGTGCTAGTGCTCTGTTTTTTCTTTCTGGGGAGTACTAGGTGGAAAAATTGAATTTGTTTTAGTTATTAAGCTGTGAAAAAGCAATTTCTCTTTTTGAAACTTGGCTAATGTGATTTTTTTGTGGATTTTCAGGTTTGCATTAGCCAATATGATTGAATGGAAGGAAATAGAACATGCATTTGATGATATGAACACCTTACAGGACCCTCAAGCGAGGGAATCTCTATGAAACTGCAATTTGCTAAAGTACTTCAAGCTACAAAACATGAGAAAATAAGTACTTTTTCTCGAGTATCTGATTGGGTTATGGGATAACAATGAACAAACATTCTAGATAGGATATCATATGCTTGAGATCGACATTGAAGACATGTATTTCCTGATGAGGCTCTTGAAGAGGGGAGCACCCATCATTTTTTCTAGACACCGGTCTACTCCACTGCCAACAGAGGCATATGTTGCCCAGTATTGTGTGCCAGGATCACGCTTAGTAGGAAGAAGAATCACCATCAAATATGTGATGGACCTATATCTATGATCCATTCTAGCTATTTCACCATCTTGCAGGAAGCACCAATTCCCATCTTGCTTCCAAATCTCAGATATCGTATGTTATTCAGTGCTTGGAGCCAAAGATATTTAAATTGAGTGAAGGGTTCTTGAGAAACATCAAAGAGAAAATATCTAAGTGTAGAATAGACATACAAAATAAATTTGGATACAAATATTTCTTGGTTTCATTCTTTCTAGATCGAGTACCATAGATGTAGCCACAGGTTGCATTGATAGCACGCTCCACATCCGAGCCTCAGATGGAGAGGTGGACAAGTCTCTCGCCTCGGTTGGGGAATGAACCCTCAACCTTCCTCTTTACCACTGACTTCTTTGCATTGTGGAGAAGGAAACTCATGGTTATATAGGGTTTTCCTTATGATGGAGTTGACTTTAGGGGAAACACAAATTTAGTACTCCTCGAAGAGGCACAATGGGACGGTTCAGGTAAAATATGAAAGATCATGACCTTGCAACAATGTTTTTTTTGTTCTTATGTGTATATATGCATTTTTTTGTTGTATAGTGAGGGATATAAATATTTTTTTTCATCACGCAGACAAAGGCACGTCATGTCCGGTAGGGATGCCAACATTAGGATGTCGTGGTGACATTCAGGCAACAATGGAGGTTGGCGTCGTAATAGGAGGACTCCGTGAGGTGGAGAGGAATCTCTGTGGGTTGACCACGGGTGTTACTTCCATGAGGATACAAGATGTAACCTTACATATTCAGAGGCATACAGTCGAGGTGCCTAAAGGCCTTAGTCATTTATTGCGACGAGTGGCCAGAGCGTTTGTGTGTTATGTTGAGCACAATGTAATGTAGGAAGACGAGTAGAGTCTCCTGACACATTAGTAATTTATGATGATATCATGGGCGTAATGGCCCACAATATTTTCCCTTCTATGTACCTTTTGGATGATTTATTTTGACACACTTTTTCTATTTTATATACATGCATATATATATGAATTTTTCCAAGGCTACTTATTTTTTTCAAATGATGTGATGTTTTTATTTACATGCTTTATGTTCCAAATGCTTATCTATGTGTAATGTACCAATCCAAAATATAATTTTCTAATGAGTATGTAGTCATATTAAGTTCTCTCGATATATGTCTATATTCCAAAAATTCAAAATATCTTTCGAGATGGCGAACCTTTAGATGGAGACGTAGAAAAACTAGATTATGGAAAATGTATTCATGGTTAATTTGACGGACCATGAGTTGAGAATCAAGGTTGATAATCAATTGAGATATACATAAAGAATAATATTTGGTTAAAACTCCAACGATGGCATGATATTCTGCAACGTTATTGGTTTTAGATCCGAGGAAAATACCTCATGAAATCATAACTCGCCAGAGTGGTTGATGACCCAAGTTGCATAAGCGACATTCTGGGTATGTCGACTAGCGACATTTGCAAATCCAAAATAGATAGGAAAGGATGATGACATCTACGCATTCAAGAAAAAAAAAAGTATAAGCAACTTTAGAGAATAGGGAAAAACTCATGCACATGAAGGCAAAGACACACCAAACCAAAAATATATAGTACAATAATGTACAAAAGAACACATGCGAGATACTGTATGCATAGTATTTCTTTAGGTAAATCCCATTTTGGGGTTCACCGAGAGATAATCCATCGTAATCCACTAACTCATAGGTGCCTCTTTGTAGCACATGCTTCATGATGTATGGCTCATGCCACATAGGTTCTAATTTACCTGCACCAAGTTTGTCATGATCTTGGTCATAAACCAGGACCATATGTCCTTTTGCAAAAGCATGAGATTGAACAGACTTATTGTATTGAGTCTTGATGCGTTTCTGATACTTCTCTTTAATGAGAGCAACATCACGACGAGTTTCATCCAACTTTGTTAGATATACAGATTGTTCTTCTTCGAAATAAGTATGGGGTAGGAGTTTTACGGTGAGTTTCAAGGATGAAATATCGCATTCAATCAATAATATTGCTTCTAACCCATAAACCAACTGAAAGGGTGTAAATTCAGTGGGAGTTTTAACTAAAGTCCAATAATACCAAAGTGCAGAGAAGAGATGCAAATTCAAAGAGGTTTTGTTCACCACCACCATACATTGAAGCATGGTCTTCAGAAATTTGTTGATGGATTCAACTTGTCCATTTTCTTGAGGATAGTAAGGGGATGAATTTTCATGACGAAAACCCAACTTGGTGCGCAATTCACCCATCATCCGGTTCTGGAAATGGGATCCATGATCGGTTACAATAGCTTGTGGGACTCCAAAATTAGCAATGATGTGATTGAACATGAAAAGTGTTGCAGTTCGACCATCATTAAGAAATGTATGCATAGCCTCAACCCATTTAGTGAAATAATTGACTACGCCGATAATATAACCATGCCCCCTGGTTGAGGTAGGCTTACATTACATGAAATCCATACCCCATTTTGCAAAGGGGCCGATGGAGACAATGGGACAGAGTGGAGCTAAGTGGGTACATTCTTTCTTTTGAAAGATTTGACAGGGTGGGAATTTTTTAATGGTCTCAATGCAATCTTTGAATATGGGAGGCCAAAAATAACTGGCACGTAAGATTTTTTGGGATGTATCCATCCCAAAAAGATGACCGCCACAAGCTCCATGGTGACAATCATTTAAAACTTGATCAGCCTCTTCATGGTTAAGCAAAGTCATAGAACAATATCAATACCACATCAATACAAAGTGTTGCCAACGATAAGGTAGCACTTTGAATAGTGTCTAATGCGACGTCATTCATCACATGAAATGCCTAGCTGGAAGTGTTGTGTCTGGAGATACAAAAGAATGTCTCCATACCATAGATCATACATACTAGTGAGTAACAATGACTCATTGGGAATGGAATCACTGGGCTTAGTATTCTCATTAGTATGGGGAAGACCATAAATTAGTTCCGCAAAAACCAACGATTTCTTAGCTTTGGATTTGGCAAACTCAAGATCGAATTCTTGGAGAATGACGATTCATTTGGAATATTTTCTCCCAAGTAATTGACAAGTCAAGATGTGATACATGGGGTTTGATTCAACAATGAATGTGGTAGTGCGGAGCAAAATATAGTTGCGAAAAATTTGGACAACAATGACTACTACCAAATCCAAATTTTCAACATGTGAATAACAGAGCTCAGGACCTGAAAGGCTCTTACTTAAATAGTACATCATATGTTCGACGCCATCATCATCCTCTTGTACTAACACCATGGAAATAGTGGAAGCAAAGGAAACCAAATAAAGGATGTAATATTTCACATAGTTGGGGGGATGTAACAACGATTTATTTGTTAAAGCATGCTTGAGATCATCAAATGAGCGTTGAGAAATTGCATCCCAGATAAAAGGGGCATCTTTCTGTAGTAATCTCATGAATCCTTTAGTAATTTTAGCATAATTTCATGTAAAACGACGGAGAAAGTTTGCCTTCCCTTGCAAACTTTGCAGTTGGGTAAGATTGTTTGGAGGAGGTAAAGCGAGAATAGATTTGAATTTTAAAGGATCCACCCTAATCCCATATTTGGACACTATGAATCCAAGGAGTCTCCCTGATTCAACAAAAAAAATGCATTTATGGGGGTTCAAATGTATGTTGTAATGCCTACATCTAAGAAACATTTCCCTTAGATGACCAATATGATCCTATCGATGAGCCGAGTGAGCGGGAAAGTCATCGAGATAGGGTTCATTAATATGTTTGATGTCATGGAAAGCATATGACATAGCTCGCTGAAACGTGGTTCCAACATTTTTAAGGCCAAAAGGTAATTTTCGTTAGGCAAAAGTCCCCCATGGGTAGATGAAGGCTGGTTTTTGTTGATCAACAAGTAAAATATCGATCTAGTTATAGCCGGGAAATCCATCCATAAAAGAGAAAATGACACTTCAGGTGCAATTATCAATAATTTGGTCTACAAAGGGTGTAGGCTAATTGTCCTTCAGACAAGACTTATTTAGATCCCTATAATCGACATAAACACAGATTTTCCCTTGTTTCTTGGTGATTGGGATGGTGTTGGAAACCCATTCGGTCAGAGATACAAGATAAATAAAACCAAACTTTAGTAACTTTTCTACTTCGGCCTTGATTGTTGCAGTTTTCTTGGGATGAACCAGACGAAGTTTTTGTCTTATAGGTCTAACCCCAGGGTAATTTTTTATTTCATGCACAATGATCAAAGTATTGATCCCTGACATTTGTTCATATCTCTAGGTGAAGATGTCACAAAATTATTTAAACAAGGCAGTGTAAGTTTCAATCTCTTCAGTTGAACAATTGACACCTATTTGTATGTTTTCCACAATATCTTCTTTTGTGGAATTGCCAACATTGATTGTTTGAGATATGTTTCCCAAATTTCCCTCAGAGATTGTATCCTGAGTGAGTATCGAAGATTGGGGAGTGTCGACGATATCAGTGGGAAAGATAGATGAAATATATTTCTCGATCTCATAAAAAATGGGAAGAAAGGATGAACAATGGTGGTTGTCATCCCATGGTGCCTTCTCTATACTAAGCATTTCCATAATGGATTCATCGTATGGAAAAATTCGTAGGATGTAATCGAAAGTGGAGGATAGGAAATCTAACCAAGGTGGTAGAGAATAGGAATTAGAAACCAACATATGTTGGTCATTAGGTGAAGGAGAGACATATTGAATAACATCATACTTGGCCTATGTAGGACTAAGGGGCATAACGTCACCTAGTGAATCAAATTCTAAGGGACTAGGTACAATCCATGGATGAGATGATTTGAGGGACTGATGTACCATAGTTGAAATAATATTAACCATTGCGATATGTTGCATAGTTGGAGGAAGAGGTGTGGGGAAAGTTCCCATGAGTGAAGAATATTTCTGTAGACCTACCCCTACACTTTCATAAGTAATATTTGAATTCCCCCAAGAATGGAATATTGTTGGTTGTTTGAGTGTGAGCATCAGGGGTGTAGTAATCTAACTAATTGATGGTCACTATTTTTCCTTGATGAGGAAATTGGACACATCGAAAGAATGATGAAGCGACAACAGTCATATCATAGAACAAACTTCTGCCTAGAAACAAGTTATAATCGAAGGGAGTGTTGACTACTTCTACATCGACGGAAACAATTCCCCCCCAGTTGAACGACTAAGGATTATAACAATCCATGACGTCGGAAAACTCTTCCATAAAATGATTTTAACATGGTGGGAGATTTATTAAGATCAGGTGATTTAAGGCCTTTCCAACAAGCTAATAACATGACACTTGTTGATGCTACCTCATCCAAGATCATGTGATGAATATGTTGATTATGGACAATGGCATAAATTTGGAAAGCAAGTTGGTGAGAGAGTCATGATTTAAAATTATCCAGATTGAACATGATATTATTTGATGACTCAGGATCTATAGCTCCGATGGCTTCCAAGAGAGTTCTACATTGGCTAGGGCAGTGTTGTAGAACTTTGAGAGCCAACATGGCACAAGGTGCTTGGGATAAATCTTCAACAATGTTGCAGTTTTGAGCAACACGAGAGTTAGTATTAAAGGTCAAATTTCTAATTGTGCTCTTGGGTCGATGTAAGATAGAGTCAAAGTTTAGTTTCTCAATCTGGAGAGGTAGAGATGGAGGGGTAACCAAAGTGGAAGGTGGATCAGTCACAGTTCCATTAGTTATGTTTTCCTTACTAGTTTTACCTGGTGATGTGTCATATGTCGTAGTTCAAGTGGTCAAATATACACCATTAAACATATAAAAGTGTGCACTTGATGAAGCATCCTCGTTAGGAGGATGACCTAGGTTGCCTCCTTGCAGAGGTGCAAGATTTTGTGCAACTAGTGACTATTGTTGTGGAAAAGGATGCATCAAGAAAATAGGTTGAGAATTTCCTTTATATAATTTAACAACTTCTTCTCGGTGGGGACAATCTTGTGTGTAATGATATTCAACACATATGAGAAATGGAAATTTCAGCTTGCAATGTGGTTTTTTTTTAGCAACAGGTGGTTGTGCTTGTGTTTTTGTATTTTCAGTTTGATTATTATTTTTCTTAGGTTTATTATTATTCTTATTTCCCCCCATGAGAGTGGATTCTGTACTGTAGTTGAGGCATTTATTGCATGATTGGTTGTGCCAGTCGATTGTGAAATAGACTGGGTTTTGACGAAATCGAGAACACCATCTGAATGAGAGTTGGAGGATGGTTTTGATGGATCGGTTGATGTGCAGGGAGCGTTTTAGATCAATTCATACAAAGTACTGGATTGGGAATAAACCAGATCCAAATACTGGGCACGAGTGATGGCTTCCTCCTCTGTGACTACAACACCCATGGATACATCGTGAGCAATAGGAGGTAATAAATATTTTGTGAACCATTCAACCAAAAACTAGTTGGGAATGGTTTCTTTGATAAACTGTTGTCATCGTCTCCATTCATGAATATGATCAGAAACATGTACGGAGTTAGCCTGACAAAGGGAGGTCAAGAGTTCCATGTCATTTTTGTACCTGATGGGAAATTGGAAATGGGTGAGGAAAGCCATGGAAAGTGAATTGAAGTCGTGAAAAGTTCCACGTTGTAACTCAATGTACCATTTAGCTGTTGAACCTTTAAGTGTACGTTGGAAAAGACGTAAACGAATAGAGTCACCCATCAATGATTTTTATGAAAACCACAAATGAAATGTCATGACGTGGTTGTTAGGGTCTTCTCTAGGTTTACCGTAAAATTTTGGAATATCAGAAGGTAATTTGGCTGGAATGATTGGCCAAAAAGGGGAGTGTAATATAGGATTGTTTGTTAATCTTGACAGATTTGGTAGATCTAAAGTAGCTAAGAAAGGCAATTGTCGATTGGCTTGAGGATGATACTGGTGTGACATAGGAACACCCATAGGACTATAAATTGGTTGTGGTGGATAATTGTATCCAACAGGTCCTCCCATTTGCGACTGTTGTGGATTTTGACAAGCAAAAGTGGGATTCATTTGTCGAGGAATTTGCATAAAAGGGGAAGGAAAACCCATTTGGCCCTAGGGAGAATAACCAGTGTATCCTAGGGGAGGATAACCAACTGGACCTTGGGGCGGGTAACCAGGTTACCCCTAAGGAGGGTTTCCAGGTTGAACTTGAGGAGGGTGATTGATTTGACCCTGTAGAGGAAAAGATGATTGGCCTTGAGGACCTCAAGTGGGATTCAGGACACCTAGGAAGGGTTGTACAAAATATAGTCCAGAAGGATTAGGATTTATGGTTCCTTCCTACAGGTTAGGATTTGAATATCTCCCTGATATAGTTGATGAAAAGGTCCTCTCGGGGGTGTTCCCCAGGACTGTTTCGGGTTTTCAGAAAAATAAGTTTGAAATTGTCCCTATGCCATAGATTGGGTAACAACTGGGATTTATCTGGTGAATGGGGGTTTCCCCCTAGTTGGGATTTTTCCATTGAATGAGGGTTTCCATCCAGTCGGTATCTTTCCACTAAACGAGGGTTTCCCCTCAGTTGAGATCTGTCCACTGAACAAGGATTTCCCCCCAACAGGGACTTGTCCTGCAATTGGGTTTTTTTGTACGACAGGGTTTTGCATTATTTGATGTGAAGGTGTCCCAACGAGATTGTGTGGCATGTATGAGGTTGTTGCTTGAAGAGGGATGGTAGGTGTAACCATCATGGTACTTTGCAAATGACTAGGTACTACAAACCCTGTTTAAATCGCTACTTGTCATGATGTGGTAGAAGTATTGATTGTTTGTCTGGTAGGATGGTCAGCGGGATAACTTGATGGTCCTACATCCGAATAATTGGTGGAAGATGTATGTGGAGGGTTAAAGAGGGGTCCTCTAAAGTTAATTTTTTCATAAATATCCCGACCCGATGGAGTTCTCCATACAGGAAGAACATGAGTTTTCTATGGATCTATCATTTCAGTAGAGAAGATAGGGGTAGTATATTCTTCATTGAAATTTGGTTGTTCATGTTCCATGTCACGTTCTTCATATGGCCTTGATGGTAGCCTAGGGTAATCTTCAACTACGATGTTTCCTGAGGAGTCTACTCGGAGAAGGAGTGGATCATGAGGGTTTGTCAAAGCCAGTTTTGCAGAAGGGGAAGGACCTTCCTGAACTACTACTAAAACTCCCTCATGACTTTTGATCAAAGGAGTAGCGACACTCCCAACGTTCAAATAGTTTTCGACCTCTTCACGGTAAATGTCTTCAGGTGAGTTAGGAGGTATGGGTTTGTAGCCTTCTGGAGGAAACCCTTGCATCCTACGTGATCTATGAAGACCTTTATCATCCACAATGCCAATTTTGAAGGACAACTAAAGTAAACAAACAACATTCACTAAAAAATCTAGAAAACCAACAAGCAAAACAATAACTTCTCTCAATGAACACACTAGTTGGTGATGAAATCCAACATCGCATGAGAAAAGTGAGAAGGGGATAGGATTGAGAAGGTGGATTAATTACATTTTCATCCTTCTTAACAGACTTATGCCTTGGTGCAAGTTCCCTCATGGTTTTACCCGTGGGTTACCCTCCAAGGAGCCTGAGTGAGTTTGAACAATGTCTAATACAGGTACAATGAAGACTTCCCTTCACCGTCACCTCGTGTAAGGACCCTAAATATTATGTCCACTAAGGATACCAACTCATAGTCAACATTTGGGTGGGTACAATCGACAATCAGGTCTGAATGTATGGGCATGATATCAAGTCTGAAATTATTCAAGAGAACTAAGAACAAAAGGGCCGATAAACTGCAGAGGACCTCGAATGGATTCAGAATTCACGAAGATCTGAGACCAAATGAAAATAGTTGATTCTCAAGAAGAACCCCCAATATACGATCGTTCCTCTACGATTGGTTAAGCCTCATAGGGATAATCTATGTTTCTCTCTGACACACGACCTCATGTTTAACCGCTGTTTGAGAGGGGGATCCTATTGTTGATTGCAACTTCATGAGACATTCTCCATATCATTCTCCTTTGCAATGAGTTGAGACATCTATGAGAGATCCCATGTGATGGGTGTGTCATACTCCTCTTGACAGAGTTGAGATGACGTGGTCTCTTGTCGTGCTCATCTGGATTGAGTTAAGATGACTTGAGATGGTATTCTGTCTGACTCCTATGGACTTAGTTGAGTTGACATGAGATGGCTCTCTATATGGTACTCCTATGGAATTATCTGAGTTGATCTGTTGAGAGTGATGTCTTTGTGGTTGAGCACAGGTGGACGTGTCCCTAGTGGTTGAGCACTAAAGGATGTGTGGATCCCTTGCTATATTGTCTGAGAGTAAGATTTGTTGTAACTCTAATTTGTGTTGTAAAGGGTACAAGTCAGCCCCACCATGTAAAAGATAATCAATATTGTGTAATTATTAATTATATTATTCAGTTGAATAGGTCGTCCCTATTGTTCCAATAGACACATCCTTTTGATGTGCTAGGTCTTGTATAAATAGGAGTAGATCCCCATTGTGGATCTCACTCATTCACACACTTGTAACATTCTCTCAAGACAAGTTGTACGGATGAAGTGCACACTTATCTTAGGCACAAGTATCTAGTTCAAGGAGCACCCTATTGTGTGCTCTAGGTTTCATGGTGTGGGGGATCTTATCTTGACTCTATAACAAAGGATTGTTTTGTTTTTCCCTTGATTGAGAAGGGTTTTCCTAGGATAAACTCTTGTGTTCTTGTGCATGGTTATTCTTCTTGTGATCTTGGTTACTACAACACTTGTGTATGGTATTGCTGCATCGTTTATGGTTCAAGTACATGCTAAATTGAAATAAAACACTTGTGCATGAGCTAAGCATTAAAATTTAACATATCCCAACTATGCTTATATGAAGTTTGGATTTGCTCTCCCTATCACAAGATTCTGAGTTTGTCTTGAATGCTTTGGAGAGTTATTCTCACAACATATTCCAAATCTCTAGTCATAGTCTATTGTTGGTGTAAAGATCTTAAAAATAAAAGTTTCTAGTTCAAATTTAATTAGCGCTTATTTTCGTGGTTGTTTGTTACACAAGGGTGAATGATAGTGAAACTAATGATGTTTGAGAATCAACTCCACAAGAAGGTATAAATAATGATATGCAATTTTTATTTTCAATGAACTTCTAGTTACGGGAAGGAGAAGAGCTTTTTCTCTTTTCATCACTAACAAACACTCAAAAGAAATGCAAAATTTTACGCTATTTTGTTCCCAAACAAGAGTTCACACAATTGCCAAATTATCACAAAGAAAAACTTTTTAATATCCAAAACCAATGCATGTAAATACTTCTTTGTTTGATTGTGGATGCAAACTATGATGTTCGTTTAATTCTTTGTTCTTTCAGTAATAATGAAAAATTTCACTATGATGATCAAAAAGAGTATGAATCAAAAGAGGATACAAACAAAGATACTCTCAAAAATAAACAAGAGACCGAAAGAAAAAAAATATCAAACTGTTTCAATCAAAGATTCAAAAACTCTAAGAAATAAAAAAGTCATACTTTATAGTCTTCAATAATTGATTAAGATATCAAAGAAAAATAAATAAATAGACCTGTGATCAATAATCTTTTCTGTGAATTCCTCTAATCAATCAGATAATCGAGAAGAGTGGAAAAAAGAAACAAAATATGAGAGAAAAAGGTCGATTTTGCAATCAAGAAAAACAACACAAACTCAATAAAGACTAAAAAGAATGAAGGAAAACAAGTTTCTAGTCAAACATGAGCCAAGATCAGAGAGAAGAAGTTCTGAGTTAGAGAAGAAGATCCAAAGACTAGACCCAACAAGCAAGAAACCTTGAAAATTTTCCATCAACGCTCCAGTAACTAAGACACCAGAGCACTACAAGGATCCCTAGAAGGATTTGGGGGAGCACTGATCAAGAAACAATGCTCTGGATTGAACTATAGGGGAGTGATGGTTCTGATAAAATTTTGAGAAAAGCTCAAAAAGCTCAATATCTCAGGAGATTTCAGTAAGAGGCTCTGTGAGACAACTAACAAAGACAAAGGATATGAAAAATTCAGATCAAATCAACAAGTAAGATATAAGGATAGGTAAATGTATCAGATAAACCAAGGGAAGAACAACTGAAAGTTCCTCCCCAATGGAGTCACCAATTTATGTTACAGAAATATTTCCTTGTGAACATGTGGACTTTCCCTTCGATTACATACCCCTCTACCAGGACAAAAAATTACATTTGGACACTACCATTCCTATAGCTTCATTTTATCCATAGAAAAAGAGAGAAGGAGGGGAGGTATGATGTATCTCTTTTACGACATTTGTCCAATCTTCTCCAATCTCCAATCTCCAAACAATACCTGTAATGGATAGCAAGAAACAAATGACTATCTCCTACTCTAATGGATTAGACAAAAAAATATCAATCTATGAATATTAAGACAAGAATAGATAAGAACATGTAAACACATACTTGAAGGAAATATACCAAGTATATTAATTAGAACTTCAAAAGGAAACTTACAACCTTCAGATGAAGTTGCAACAACCTATCCAAGTCCTCCTCGTCCAACCATTGCTCGAAAGATCCACAATCAAAATAACATCACTTTGCTGATTTTTGCTCCTTTTCACCATGGAAATGCCTCCATTTATAGGATTTGAGAGGCTCAAATACCTTGGGTATATTTGGAATTAGTCGAGGATATGGCTCCAATAGTTTTGATATCTTCCTTAGATGAATCCCTAGAGTTAGATTCAAGCCAAACTAACCCAATCCATCCATAATTGTCTTTAGAGGAAAGTGGGATTTCCTCCAAGATTCCCTCAACCAACTCAGTGCTCCCTTAGAGTGAACAACATAGCATTGTAGCACTCCCCTTGAGATAGAAAAGGAGCGCTAGCACTCCCTATGTATGAGCAAGGGAGCGCTGATCTTCCAAAAAGTCACCAAGATGAGTAAATCCTTAGTAAAAATACTTGTCCCGTCTGTCAGATGATGGGGCTTCTTCTTATAACATGTTTTTAGGGGTTGTATCAAGTGTTTTCATGGTGTTGTTTGAGATGTGACACTTAGTAAAAGAGAATGAAACACTTTTGACACTTGCGGCAATAAAACTGCGATACTTGCGGCAATAAAACTGCGATACTTGCGACACTTACAACACTTACAACACTTGTGATAATCAAAGTGTGACACTTGTGACACTGTCGAAGTGAGGAATTTTGATGTGTAACACTTGGAGGCTATACCAGAAGCATTGTATGAATACATTTTTCAATATAATGCCCAGACTCACTCCTGATGAGTAGTTGATGCACAATATTATAAATGGAGGAATAACAAATCTAAATGAGTGGTTCAAGAGGATTGTAATAGACTATATTGAAGATCAAGCGGTTGAAGAAAGTGTATTAGTTCATACTATCAATAATAAATTCGATACTGAGTTATATGACATATTCCTTTGTACTGTCCCCTCTCTGTTGCATAAATTCCTCCTAGATAAGGGATCTGGTGACATTCTTGAGTATCGACCTCCCTTGAAAGATTCTCCTCCAAAATCCAATTGGTGACAAAGAGAAGAAGAGTGGGAAGCATTCTTGGAAGCTAACTGCAAAGATACCAAAGAATCTTGGGAGTACTTCTTAAATATATGAAATCAGTTAAAATGATAAACAACGTCAACCACAAGTAAGTCGGGTGAGCGTCGGGGGGGTTGGATTATCCGTGAGATAAGATAAGTTGAATTCTAAGTTAAAAGTGAAGTTGAAGCCAAAGTCAGAACATACCCAATTCAAAAATGACATGAGTCGAGGAAAAGATAATTGATTCAAGAGAGTAATCAACATGATGAACGCATGTTCACAAACTGTTAACTAACATCCAAAAAACAAAGCGGGATAAAAGGCAAAAAAAGAGAGAAGAGTTGCGAAAGAAAAAGGATCCCATAAAATGTCATAAAAAACCTACCCAAGAGTGACAATTCGCTGGAGCATCCCTTGAGAGCACCCCGACAACTCCTAGGAGGAGTGAAATCTTGTGTTTGAGTATGGAAACTGATGGCGCCGAGAAAGACAATGATCAAGTCGATATGGAAATCGATGATTCATGACTTGCAATCTGAATTTCTCCTATAAAAAGTCCTATTCTATACATTACATACTTTCTCCAACAACAACTTCATATAGATATACAATTACCACGAGTGTGGTGTCAAACCGATAATAATGGCAAAATAAGAGATGCAATGTTAATCAAATAAAAATAAAATACTTAGAATTGACCATAAGACATAATATTTAATGTAAGAGATCTCATGGACACCCCCCCCTTTCCGAAACTGCTTCTAGAAGATTAAAATTCAACAGATAGTGAAAGTGAACCGACACGACCCTGTAGAGGACAACTAGTTGAGTATATAGATAAAGATTTTTAGATGGAGGACTCAAGCCTAAACCAAGAATGAGTACAATTAGAAATCAAATATATAACGACTAAATAACATCCACATATTACATCGACTGAGTTAAATAACTTGACCTTGTCTCTAGAAAATATTACTACATCAAACTCCAAGTCGACCTCAAATAAAGATCTTGCAATAATTCTATTTTCTAAAAAGAAACCAACAATGGGACTTAACCACATCCCTATCTACAAAGGTGATGAATATCCAAAATGACATTGGTTCGTTTGTGAGAAATTTTGAGATGCTATAGATATAGTCGACGAAGAAAAACAAATGGCTCATTTTGGAGCCGTGCTTCGAGCCAGAGCTCTTACATGGCTTATGAATTTCACCGAAAATCAAACATGTATGAAAAATGAAATAAAGAATTATTTCCTTACATTTTTAATACACAAGATATAATCCATCTGGAAGCACAAAAACTTAAGGAAATCAAGCATAATCCAAGTGAAATTGTTCATAGATACGACAAAAGATTCAAGGATTTACTGAGTCAAATACCATACGCGATTGAAGAAAATATACTACTACAATGGTATGTAAAGAGACTATTACAAAATATTAGAGCTCCATTAAGGATGTATGACCTTTCAACATGTGAAGAAATGCTAAAAAAATCTCATAGGATTGAAATGGATGATGAAGGATTGGTTAATTCATCAAGCGTTAAAAAATATTGGAAGACAAGATCACATAACTACAACAGACAATTAAAAATATATCACTCACTCACAACGAACTCTAGTGTACCATTTTCTCTAGCGAAGGAGACACAAAATACTATTGCAAATTTAGCTATGCCTTAGAACCAACAGTTAGACACATCTAGATCGAAACTTAATGTGATATCTATGAAGTCTCAACCAATGATGCAATAAGCAATTTTACACACAATCTAAGAAATGTAAGTCCCAAGTGGTGTCATAAATGCAATGAAAATAATCATTCCACTCAAGAATTCCAACTGAAGGGTAAGAATATAATAAATATACACTCAGTATATCATGCACAAGCAGTCGACCAGAATGTTGACCAAGGGAACTGCTATAGAGGCCAAGGTTGAGGTGGTGTTGACATGCGTAAATGACACACCGTCAACTAGAAGGTCAAATACGGACTGGGGTTGTCTAAATAACCCAAGTCGTTTGTAATGAAATGACCTGATAGGTTTAATGGCTTCGTTGGCCAACTTATAAAGTCCTAAAAATGAAAGAAATGAAAATAATCTATGAAACTACAATACTAAAGATACGAATTTAATAATTTATGAACGTAAAAAATAGAAGTGTGGATATGTACATATGGTTTTGAACAACGTATATACAATTTGCAAGTTTTGTTGGATGTCTTGCGAAATCGATGTTTTTTGAAATTGTTTATGAAGTAGATAAAGAAAACACATACATTTTATATTTTATGTTTTATATTTAAAATCTAAAGAACTAAAGAAATACTAATTAAAACACAATTTGAAATAAGAAAAGCATAATAGTCAAAGACAATTTAAATTATTCTTATTTCATTGATAAATAAAATGAAGAATGAAATAGAATACGAGTAAACTAACCTAAGATGAATCAATTAATGAGTTTATGTCTTTGCGCAATTCAAACTCCCAGTTGTCTTTCCTGTGAGAAAAATTTGTAACAGGTTGGGGCTAACACTCCCAGAAGCAAACTCAAAGGTGTTTTCAGAGCAGGATTATAAGAGCAGAGTAATAAACAAACATATTTGGTGATCTTGCAATGATGAACACTTATAGTGAAAGAAATTTAATATTAATCATTCATGTAATACATCATTTAACATCAAGCATAAATCAATCATATCTAAATTAAATAATGATCACAGATGTAATATATGAACAACAAATTACAGACATAATTAAAGTGATGAATAATGTGAAATATCATACGATGATGAGACTAAAGCTATATAAATGTAATAAGATTCCATAATATAAAAGGGAAAACGTAATGGGTAAGTGTCACACTGGTCTAAAGCCAAGGAGTGAGCAGCTTGTCCATACAGTCTTGAAAGTTACATGTCCACAATGTGTTCAAATAAAAAAAAGGCCTCTTCATTAGCAAGAGTGAATAGTATTTAAACATAGTTCAGGATTCAAATGCTCATATCATACAAGATAGAGTTGAATCCAAAAAAGTTCAATAATATTACAAAAATAGTGAAAATAGTAACCACTCATGCATGAGTTGGTTTTGTCTAAATAAGCCAAAGTTTTATAAACATTAAAAAAAAAAAAAACTACTGAATATTTGAACATATGATTCAAAGTGTTTTCTCCATGCAATCAACAGTATAATCTTCCATTTCCTGTAGATAGAAAAAACTGATTTGATGTTCAGAAAACAATTGCTAATTATTATTCAAAAGAGACTAGCTACAGAATCATAGATTTTGTAGCTAGTCTTATTTTTAGCAAATGAAATAAAAAATTAAATCTACTTATTTTGATTGTTCATAACAGAATTGAATGAAATCAAAACAAAAATCATTTCACCATTAAAAATTAGCCAAAGAGGGATCTGATAGTTCATAATTGATAATTGCTTTGAAACTAGTTGTGTTCTTAATGATTATATTCCCAGCTCTCTTGAATCTTTTATTCTCCCTCTCTGTGTGTGCCTTCAGGTCAAGGTTCTCTTGTTTCAACAAAGCATTCTGAGTAGCCAAGCGTTTAACTTGAGCGCGTAAGAGAGGAACATCTATATAGTAACACTCTATCTAGTCAAGACAACTATCACAGTGGACTGGGATAATGGCAGATCGACGTGGAATACAGTCGGCAAGGGGTGCTTCATTTTTACTTGTGGTTTGTTCCATATTGTGACTGATACCCAAAAATCCTTCTTTACCCTTAAGACACGGGGGTAAATTGGTCTTGAAATCATATTGTTCAACATGGGTAATAACCTCTCTCCTAGAACACTGATTTTCTAGGTCTTCATCAGCCAAGAAATCATTTATCTCACGATATGAACACCGATCATCAATCTCGATTGGATTGATCGAGCTCAGATGATTACTCTTTCGATTTATTAGTTTTCTAGAAATCAAACGACCAACATTCTTATTCCTGAAACTTAAATTTGTGCTATGTGGTTTCTTTCCCTTACAAAAATTCTTCACAACAGGTTTATCATTAACGTTTAAACTAGAATCGTTCATAGGCACATGACGATCCTTTTCTTTTAATTCAGAAATTACTTGTTCCAGATATCTTCTAGGTGGTAACCTACATGGTAATTCTTTATCCATAGGGGTTTCATCAACAACAGAAAGTGAATCAATAAATTCTGGGCCATCAATTGAATTAGCAACCTAGATTTCAGTTACTGGTCTGTCCGAATTAGGGTTTACAATTAAAAGGGGTTTGATTGTAGCATCGGCCTAGGTGAATCCATTTCTGATAAGAAAGGTCTCCCAATTGTCACCTATTTTCGACAAGTGATAAACCAATAAGATTTTAACGAGTCCATGGTGAAATAGACTTGAATTGATACCTTGTCACTTATAACATTTGGGCATTTTGTAAAGACTCATAAACATGTAAAAAAACATATCCAACTCAAACCCTATGAAATTCATAAGCAGACAAATGTGGTACAGAAAAACTAGCCCAAATCGGCCTTCACATGTAACAAAATGCTTCAGAAAAAGGAGACTATGCCATCTAAGTTTTAATAGAGCAGTAGGAATACCTTTTGTACAACAAGTGGTTTCATGGGAAGCCATGAATAAACTACATGGGACATCTTCTATTTTAGCATTCTTAAACCACCTCTCGCCTTTTAATGGGAGTCTTGTCACCTTTCTCATGAAATCCTCTATTAATTCCAACTGTATACCCCCAATCTTGGCCTTGAAGCTGTCAAAAGTTTGTGCAAAATCTTTTGCAACTTGGATATTATAGCCTTCGAACTTCTTGAGGAACACATCCCATCCATGAGCCTTCAGGTCATGAATAACGTCATCATGGGATAACAGAGCTTAGCATAATTTCAGCTCGATATGAACCACGGGTGCCATTACCACTATGACAAGGATACAACAGATATTGGAAAGGATAGGTTTAGGTTTCCAATGGATGTAATGACAGATCTAAGCAGGATGTAATGACAGATATAAGCAATGTGTAATGACATGAAAATCGTAGAGTTTGGGGGCTATCATAACTCGGACAAGAGAGTTAGGGAAAACAAAAACCAGAAGGTTCTTAAAAATCCAAAAAATTTCTCATGATGAGTGCCAAACCCTACAGAGTACAAAACCCTATGTGCATAATGAATGGTCTCATTAATGTTTCAGGCCAACAAGGTGAAATTGAAATGCAAGTACAACATGCTTGTACTAATTTGCATGAATGTTGATATGACAATTGAACTCATGAGAACAATATCAATAGTTAACCAAGGTTCTTCTGCATTCAAACATTTCCACAATGAACTATAGAACCAATGAATTCATGATAACCATACTACACAAAGATTTCGATAGTGGATTAATCAACCATTTCATAAGATTTGAATTTTAATCATATATGGGTGGATTTTCAAGAAATATTTCTAAGGTAAAATATTATGAAACCAAGCCAAGTTTTATGTTTAAATTCATGCTTACAGTCATGAATTAAAAATAAAACAAACAAAAATGAAAATGGAAAAAACTCAATAAGGTAAAATTAACCCAATCATCACCTCAAAGCTCATAAACATAAAGATTTACAAATAGAAGGTGATGGCAGCTACATAAAGGTACGGGCTCTTTCGATCGTGATAAGTATCGAAAATCATGTGTGGCTGCCAACAATGGCGACATACTGGGCGAAGTAGTTATCACTGCATCACCAGAAAATTCATGTTAGGGTGAGTTAGATGAAATTAATTTTTTAGAAATAGTTAACAATAGGTCAAGCATACTGATCGTAACTAAGAAAATAACACAGTTTAGCATTAGATGTATTTCTGTCTAAAAACAAATGTCATCCGGTATCTAACTTAGATTACGAGTGTAGCAATTGTTTATGCAGTTGATTTTGATATTGTTGATAGGGCCATTGCTGCCAGTAGGCGTTCATAGCCTTGGCAAGGATGTCATTTGACCCACTCTAGTACCTCTATCCTGTCCAAGAGTCGTCCATTTATGATATGAGACATCTTTTCACTTTGATCAAATTGAAAACAAACTTTAGGATCTTCTTAAACCCGACATTTCTTCACTTCCAAAAGGCCTGTTCAGTACCCCGACAAAGTTGCCTTGGTATTATGCATGCATTTACCCACTGCCAGCAGACATGTTCAGTGTCCCAACGAGTTTACATACACTTCCCAAACATTACCTTGGTTTCAACCCTCTAGAATTTGTTTATAGTTTTCAGAACTTAATAATATTCAAGAGGGCGGGGTGATACTGAAAATCTTTTGGAATGAAAAAAATGATCTTTCACCAATTATTCTTCTATTTTGATGACCTTCATCATGATTTGGACACTTAGATTTTGGTTAGGAAATCATATTGAGGATAGGAAGGTACATTTGAGTTGTTTTTCTCAAAACAGGGACAATGTTAGAAGTTTATTAATGACAATCATGTCTACTTTTAATTTCAATGAGAAACCTGAAACATTGATTTGAACATAAACTCACTTCTATTGATCTAAGTTTTAGCACTTACTGCTCAGGTTCTTGGAAAGTTATCCACTGCTGCTAACGAACAAAAATTATGATTCCCTTCCACAAATGAGATGGTGACTTAGACATAATTATTCAAAAAAAAAATCAAAACCAAGCAAAATGAAAAGAATCAAAATAAAAAATAGAAAAGAAAATTAATTTTCTTTTTACAAAAGAATGGAACATAAATCATCAGGTGAAATACCTCTTGAGAGCCTAGCCATTCATTGGGAAAGTGTCTGGCTATCCCTCCAAACTATGCAGACAGAAAGAGCCAGGACCCAATTTTTCAGAAATTACAAATGGTCCCAGCCACAGATTTTGGAACTTGGTGTGTTCCCCCTTTCCCTCGTGAGCTTTGTCCCACTTGAGAACCAACTCTCCGACATCGAATTTCTTGTATGAAGAAGAATTTGAATCAAACCATATTTTTACAATTTGCTGATGTTGATCTAGTTTCTGCTTTGCTTGTGTTATCACTTCCTCCAGTTTTAATAAGGCATTTATTTGATTTTCTAGAGGAGGGCACTCCTCTTCTTGAACTTTCTGCGATAATTGCAGAGAAGGAAGTAAAACATGCGGAGGAAGAATTTCTTCTCTTCCGTAGATGAGGAAGAAAGGGGAATTACCAACAAAGGCTTTTGGGGTTACCCTATCAGCCCAAAGTTCATTATATAGTGCATTGTGCTAGTTCTTGTGATTTTTGAAACTGTCCTTTTAATAATCTTGATTAAATTTTTGTTTGTTGATTCTGCTAGGCCATTTCCTTAAGGGTAGTATCTTGTAGAATAATTCAATTTAATTCCTTTTTCCAGAGAAAAAATGTTCATATCAAGGGATGAAAAGTAAGAGGCATTATAAAAAACCAAACATTCGGGAATGCCGAATTGAGTAATGATATGAGAGTTCAGGAAAGATACTACCTGATTTGTGTTCACCACTTTTAAAGGTACAACTTTGAACAATCTAGTAAAATAATCCATTGCTGTAAGGATATACATGTGTTGTTGTGAAGAAGAGGGATTAATTGGTCCTATGATGTCAAGGCCCCATTGCTGAAAAGGGGCATCTATAGTGACAAGCTGCAAAGGGAATGCTGCCTTTTTCACCCGTCTTGCAGCCTTTTGGCAGATTATGCATTTACGACACATCACATGGGCATATTTAAACAAGATAGGTCAATAGTGCCCAGCTCTTAGCACTTTGTGGGTGGTGGTATCTCCACCGAAGTGACCACCAGCTTCACTTGCATGAAGTTTAGATAGCACTTGTTCTGACTCTTCCTTCTCTAAACAATGCATAAGAACACCATCAAATTTCTTTCGAAACAATACATCATTTATTAATTGGAAAGATGCAGATTTAAGCCTAAGTGATCTTCTGTCTTTAGGATCAAGATTGTGGGGAGCATATCCATGTGTCAAATAAAATCTAATGTTCTCATACCAAGAATTGGGTGTAACTTGTGCACATCTGATCTATTTTTGGTTGTGATGATTTACAATTGAGGTGTTCATTTGACTTTCTTGTTCTTCAACTGAATCAACCACTAATTTACACAGGCCTTGACCTCTAATAATTTGTGCAAGAGTTATTTCAAGGTCATATTCTTGTAACAAAGTCATCCAATTTTCCCTTTTCTCACCCAAATCTTTTTGTACTAACAGGGTTCTCACAGCAGGGTAAGGAACAATAACCTTGGTTTTGGATTTCAAAAGGTAAGACCAGAAGTTTTTCACTGCTTTGAAAACAACATATGCCTGCTGATCTACTGCTAGATAATTAGGATCTGCTCCTTTAAAAGCTAAGCTCATGAAGGCAATGGGTATTTCATTGCTTTCAACGTTTTTCTGCGTAAGTACAACATCATAAGATCAATTAGAAGAAAAGGTGTAAAGAGTGAAATCCTGAGAAAAATCGGGACTCATCAAGGAAGGGGATTCTATTATTGTTTTTCTAATTGAGTCAAAAGCCTGACTTTCTTGTGGTCCCTAATGATACAAAACATATATTTTTATTAAATTTTGTAATGGTCTTATCATTTCCGAGAAACTTGGGACAAACCTTCTGACGAAATTAATCTTGCCAAAAAAGGACTACATGGATTTTTTGGAAGAAGGAGGGGGGAGTTTAGAAACAATTTGGGTTCTTTTAGGGTCAATAATCATTCCATCCTTAGATACTATAAACCCAATAAGTTTACCTTTCTCCACTACAAATACCAATTTCTTAGGGTTGAGAGATATGTCGAACTTGCAGAATTGTTCCAGGATAGCCCTGAGGTGACACAAGTGATCTTTCTTGTTTTTAGAGAAGACGGTGACATCATCAAGGTAGACCATGACTGACTGGTTAATGAGGCCACGGAAAGAAATATTCATTGCTCTCTGAAAAGTGGCATCGACTTTTATCAGTCCAAAAGACATTTTCTTGTAGGCACAAGTGCCCCATGGGGTGAAAAAGGTGGTTTTAAGCTGATTTGAGGGGGACATGAGGACCTGGTTGTATCCTGAAAAACCATCTAGCAAAGACAGTCTTTTGGAACCAGACAATTGTTGTAGGATTTGTTCCATTGGAGGATTAGGGTAGTTTTCTGTATCAGATGTTCGATTTAAGTTCCGAAAATCGACATAGAGTCAAATTTCACCACTTTTTTTCCTTACAGGGACTAAATTAGACACCCATTGTGTGTGCCTAACTGGGAAAATTATCTTTGCAGTTAGTAATTTGTTTAGTTCTTTTTTAACAATGGGTTCCAATTTAGGGTGCATCTTCCTCAATTTCTATTGAAAAGGCTGAGTCTGGGGTTTCATGGGGATAACATGTTGTATGATGTTAGGGTCAAATGTTTTCAAGTCATCATATGTCCAAGCAAAAACATCTTTAAATTATTTAAATAGATTTATAAAAGAAGATCTTTCATGCTCGGAACATCCCTTTCCTAGATTAATATTTTGAGGATTATCCTTTGTTCCTAAATTAACTATTTCATAAATCAAAGAAGAACTGTTAGTTTTACAATTTACCATCCCTCTAAATTTATCATGCAAGTCATAATTTTTCTCTAGTCTTACAACAGATCTGGGGATAGAGTTTACCAGCTCAGATGTCGATTTAGGAGATCGAGGATTAGATATTATTGTGAAATTTCGGAGGTTCTCATCGTGAGTACCTTCATCAATGACTACACCTTGGAAGGTGTCTTCCATATGCAGGAAGTTGATAATCTGTTGTTCATCATCAAATACTCTCCAATTTGTAATGTTATCCAGGATCGATGCCCTGAACAACAATTCAATTGAAAATGCATTAGGGGAAAGACCTTCAGTGGGCAATAGTTTAGAAGCAACATTGGCCAATAAATCAACTTCTTAATTACTCAATCTAGGAATGGAATTTATGTTAAATGCTAAAAATTTATGCATTAAAATCCATACCTATGTTTTGTATCTTTTCAGATGTGGTGATAAGAAATGTATGGCGTTTCTTACCTACCTAATCATGATTTCTGAATCACCAAATACTATCAAATTTCGCACGTCCATATCCAAACATTTCCTGAGTCCTTGTAGAAGTTCTTCGTACTTGGCCATGTTATTAGTACATTCAAACTCTAACCTACAAGCAATAAAAGTCTTATTACCTGTAGGATCAATGAGTACACAACCCACACCTTCTCCTTCTTTGGATTTGGATCCGTCAAAGTATAAGGACCAGATCTATGCATCATTGGAAGTACTTGGCATACTTGGAAACGCGGATGTCTGAGTATAGGTTACAACTTCAGATTGTTGTGTAGGATCGGTGATGGGAGAGATTTCAGTCATGAAATTACCAAAGAAGGTATTCATTCCCTGTGTTTCAAATGAATTAACATATGTAATGAAAGATTCATTTGTATCATTCAGATCCGTTACAGTATGCTTAAGATAACGTTCTCTGTTTATCCTGATTTTATTGGGCCGTCCATTTTCAGGCAGCCACAAGTGAGACCAATCGGTGGCAAAGTAACCGTGCAACTGTTCTGATGAATCCCTGCTTAAAAAAAAGCCATAAACTTCAGGGATATAAACAATGATAATATCAATTATCTGATGAACCTTATGATTGGACGATAGTCTAATCAGTACATTCTTAAGCTCATCAATTACTTTCATGTTTGTTCGATCCAGCTGGATGATTTTAAGATCAGAAGGTTTAACTTCTACATTAATTTTTTGGCATACAGATAGAGGCATCACATTTGATGATGCGCTAGAATCGACCATACAATTATGTACAATAGTGTTAAAAATTTCAAAGGTTAACAAGAAAGGCGGGACATTTTTCCGAGTGTTGACAATAGAATTCTACTGATTTTTTGCTGTTGTCCCTACTACAATTTTATTTACACTGGCTACAATTTTTTCTGCAAAGTCCCTTTTGTCTGGAGGTTCATATGTATTTTTAGTTGGGACATTCTTAGTTGCATTTGAATCAATTTCTACTAATTTTTTTTTGCTAGAGTCACTCTTTTTTACTGTTTTCAGTGATACTTTGAAGCATTTTCTACAAAATAAGGGGAAATTTTAGCAATTCAAAAACATAAATATTAGCCCTCAATTTTTTTAGATCTTCAATTAAATCGTATTCTAACACTGGGGATGTTAAGCTTTGTTTAATTTCGGTTTGCTTTGACTGCTTCGGAAACACATTTTTACTTTCTTCAGAAGGGGGTTCGTTTTGCATTTTTCTTCTTGTGGACAGTTTCGAAATTCGCTAGGAAAATACTATCCAATAAGTGACCAAAAATAGGGGGAGATGAGTCTTCCTCTTCCGGTATCTCTTCCTCAACTACATATTTAGAACTTTTAGAAGGAACAGAAGAAGAATTATCATGTGCTTCTAAGATGGTTTGCAAAGCATACAGTAAACTTTCAAAATTTAGACCTTCTGTGGTCAGGTTTGGCCAGTTGGGAGGAAAAGGTTTTCTGAAAGGAGGTTTAAAACTTCCTTTTCTTGTGGATGCCTCCTCGGCTGATATCTTCAAGTCGGCGACTTGATTGGATAGTTTTTGGAAATATTTCTACAAGCTCTCCAAGTCTAAAGTTTCTTGTTGATTTTTAGTTTGAGGAGCCCTAGTGAGAATATCTATTTCCTTCTTAGAGGATGAGGCTATTTCATCCTCACTACTAATATTGTCTTTTAGGCTCAATATATATTTCTCAATTTGACTTGCTTCCTCAAAATCTTCTAATAACATTTTCTTTTTAGACCTTTTGACCCATATGGCTATGTTATTGTGCAAGGCTTTGGCATAATATGCAACAATTAAACTTTCAACGGGCATCGAATCTACAGGGATTTTGTTCTTTAATGTCAAAAATATTTGGTCTAAGTCCTTCACTTTTTCCTTAGGATTCATTTTTAAGCTGGAGAGTTCCATAACAAAGACTTCAGGAGATTTATCATCTCCAATTTTTTCCAAGAAACAAGTTTCAAACTTGTCCCATCAGATGATGGTTTAGGGATGTTCAGAAAAATACCATGTGGAGGCATTTCCCTCAAAAGTATAAGGAAATAATCTTCATACTACATCCTTATGTTCAACACTTTGGAGTCTAATGGCCAACATAATTTTTTTGATTTGATCTCAATGGATTGCTTTGAATTCGGATCAAATTTAGGTAGCCAATTCTATGAATGTTTCGGTAATGGGTGTTGGGGTCCACATACAACCACGACATATTGATTGAGCCAAGGTATGGAAGGATTATTTTGGTTTTCCATGGGATTTGGTGGTGTCGAAGGCTGAGATAGTTCTGATGAAGAGTTGCCTTCGTCTGAAGACTCTCCTCCTGAAGAGGATGGAGAAGACTCAAGTGGAGATGGTGGAATACTGGGTCCTCCTACTCCAAGAATGAGTGTCTCAGTAAGATTGGTAGTATTTCCACCTAAAGGGTTTTTGGGCAGACCAGTGCCTTGAAGTTGTTCTTGGATATCCAAGAAATCAAGGGGTTTATTAAGTGTCCTACCAGGTTTTCTGATATGGGCTAAGTCACTATGCATTCTTATGAGTTACTGACGAACATTTTCTTAGACGTCGACCCCTTGAGGAACTGGTGTTACTGGTTCAACGAGAATCTAAGGGTTATCGTTTGAAGTAGTTTTTGTTTCAAGTGTAACGTTATTTTCTGAGCAACTACGTGTTATGATAGGAGTGCGAGTGTGTGGGGGAGGAGTCTTGCGACCTCCACATGCCATCAATTTAATTCAGGCCCTCCTTCTAGCACCATTTGTTGACGGGCGTAAATGACACATCGTCAATTGGAAGGTCAAATCTGGACTGGGGTTATCTAAATAACCCAAGCCGTTTGGAATGAAATGACCTGACGGGTTTAATGGCTCCGTTGGCCAACTAAAGTCCTAAAAATGAAAGAAATGAAAATAATATATGAAACTACAATACTAAAGATATGAATTTAATAATTTATGAACGTCAAAAATAGAAGTGTGGATATGTGCATATGGTTTTGAACAACGTATATACAATTTGTAAGTTTTGTTGGATGTCTTGCAAAATCGATGTTTTTTGAAATTGTTTATGAAGTAGATAAAGAAGGCACATACATTTTATATTTTATATTTTATATTTAAAATCTAAAGAACTAAAGAAATACTAATTAAAACACAATTTGAAATAAGAACAACATAACAATCAAAGGCAATTTAAATTATTCTTATTTCATTGATAAATAAAATGACAAAAGAAATAGAATACAAGTAAACTAACCTGAGATTAATCAATTAATGAGTTTATGTCTTTGCGCAATTCAAATTCCCAGTTGTCTTGCCTGTGAGAAAAATCTGTAACAGGTTGGGCCTAACACTCCCAGAAGCAAACTCAAAGGTGTTTTCGGAGAAAGAATATAAGAGCAGAGTAATAAACACACAGATCTAGTGATCTTGCAATGATGAACACTTATAGTGAAAGAAATTTAATATCAAGCATCCATGTAATACATCATTTAAAATCAAGCATAAATCAATGATATTTAAATGAAATAATGATCACAGATGTAATATATGAACAACAAATTATAGACAGAATTAAAGTGCTGAATAATATGAAATAGCATACGAGAATGAGACTAAAGTTGTATAAACGTAATAACATTCCATAATATAAAAGGAAAAATGTAATGGGTAAGCGCCACGCTGGTCTAAAGCCAAGGAGTGAGCAACTTGTCCATATAGTCTTAAAAGTTACATGTCCATAATGTGTCCAAATAAAAAAAAAAGCCTCTTCACTACAAAGTGTGAACAATATTTAAACATAGTTAAGGATTCAAATGCTCATATCATACAAGATAGAGTTGAATCCACAAAAATTGGATAATATTACAAAAATAGTGAAAATAGTAACCACTCATGCATGAGTTGGTTTTGTCTAAATAAGCCAAAGTTTTATAAACACAAAAAAAAAGAAACTATTGAATATTCGAATGTATGATTCAAAGTGTTTGCTCCATGCAATCAACAGTATAATCTTCCATTTCCCGTAAATAGCAAAAACCGATTTGATATTCAGAAAAACAATTGCTAATTATTATTCAAAAGAGACTGGCTATAGAATCATAGATTATGTAGCTAGTCTTAGTTTTAGCAAATGAAATAAAAAATTAAATCTACTTATTTCGATTTTTCATAACAGAATTGAATGAAATCAAAACAAAAATCGTTTTACCATTAAAAATTAGCCAAAGAGGGATCTGGCAGTTCGTAATTTATAATTTCTTTGAAACTGGTTGTGTTCTTAATGATTATATTCTTGGCCCTCTTGAATAGTTTATTCTCCCTCTCTGTGTGTTCCTTCAGGTCAAGGCTCTCTTGTTTCAACAGAGCATTCTAAGTAGCCAAGCATTTAACTCGAGCCTATAAGAGTGAAAAATCTATATAGTAATGCTCTATCCAGTCGAGACAGCTATCACAGTGCACCGTGGTAATGACAGATCGACGTTGAACACAATTGACAAGGGGTGCTTCATTTTTACCTATGGTTTGTTCCAAGTTGTGACCAATACCCGAAAATCCTTCTTTACCCTTAAGACAGGGGGGTAAATTGGTCACGAAATCATATTGTTCAACATGGGTAATAAGCTCTCTCCTAGAACACTGATTTTCTGGGTCTTCACGAGCCAAGAAATCATCTATCTCATGATATGAACATTGATCTTCATTCTCGATCGGATCAATCGAGCTTAGATGATTACTCTTTCTATTTCTTAGTTTTCTAGAAATCAAACGACCAACATTCTTATTCCTGAAACTTAAATATGTGCTCTATGGTTTCTTTCCCTTACAAAAATTCTTCACAATACGTTTATCATTCATGTTTAAACTAGAATCGTTCATAGGAACATGAAGATCCTTTTATTTTAATTCGAAAATTACTTGTTCCAGAGATCTTCCAGGTGAAAAACTACATGGTAATTATTTATCCATAGGGGTTTCATCAACAACAGAAACTGATTCAATAAATTTTGGGCCATCAATTGAATTAACGACCTGGCTTTTAGTTACTGGTCTGTCTGAATTAGGTTTTACAATTAAAATAGGGTTGACTATAGCATCAGCCTGGGTGAAGCCATTTATGATTAGAAAGTTCTCCCAATTGTCACCTATTTTTGATAACTGATAAACCAATAAGATTTTAATGAGTCCATGGTGAAACAGACTTGAATCGATACCCTCTCGCTTATAGTGCTTGGAAATTTTGTAAAGACTCATCAACAGGTAAAAATACATATCCAACTCAAACCCAATGAAATTCGTAGGCAG
The DNA here is from genome assembly GCA_010110895.2 of Picea sitchensis. Lineage (NCBI taxonomy): Eukaryota > Viridiplantae > Streptophyta > Pinopsida > Pinales > Pinaceae > Picea > Picea sitchensis. Next base: position 42,116 of record SNQJ01S0037098.1, on the reverse strand, counting down.
ACAAATGTGGTACAGAAAAACTAGCCCATATCGGCCTTCACATGTAACAAGATGCTTCAGAAAAAGGAGTCTGTGCCATATAGGTTTTAACAGAGCAATAGGAATACATTTTGTACAAAAAGTGGTTTCTTGGGAAGCCATGAATAAAATCCATGGAACATCTTCTATTTTAACGTTCACCTTTTAATGGGAGTCCTGTCAGCTTGCTCATGAAATCCTCTATTAATTCCAACTGTATATCCCCAATCTTGGCCCTAAAGCTGTCAAAAGTTTGTGCAAAATCTTTTGCAACCTAGAGATTATATCCTTCAAACTTCTTGAGGAACACATCCCATCCATGAGCCTTCAGGTCATCAATAGAGTCATCATGGGATAACAGAGCTTGGCATCTGTTTAGCTTGATACAAACCATGGGTTCCATTACCACTATGAAAAGGATACAACAAATATAAGAAGGGATAGGTTTAGGTTTCAAATGGATGAGCAACAGAGACAGGTCTAAGCGAGATGTAATGGAACGAAAATCGCAGAGTCTGGGGGATATCATAACTTGGATAGGAGAGTTAGGGAAAACAAAAACCAGAAGGGTCGTAAAACTCCAAACCATTTCTCACGATGAGTGCCAAACCCTACAGAGTACAAAACGCTATGCACATAATGAATGGTCTCATTAATGTTTCGGGCTAGCAAGGTGAAACGAAAATGCAAGTACAACATGCCTGTACTAATTTGCATGAATGCTGATATGACAATTGAAATCATGAGAACAATATCAACAGTTAACCAAGGTTCTTATGCATTCAAACATTTCCACAATGAACTATAGAACCAATGAATTCATGATAACCATAATACATAAATATTTCGATAGTGGATTAATCAACCATTTCATAAGATTTGAATTTTAATCATATATGGGTGGCTTTTCAAGCGATATTTATAAGCTAAAAGATTATGAAACCAAGCCAAGTTTTATGTTTAAATTCATTCTTACAGTCATGAATTCAAAATAAAACAAACGAAAATGCAAACGAAAAAAACTCAATAAGGTAAACTTAACCCAATCATCGCCTCGAAAGTTAGAAACATAAACATTTACAAATAGAAGGTGATGGAAGCTACATAAAGGTATAGTCTCTTTCGACCATGATAAGTATCGAAAATCATGTGTGGCATCCAACATGTGGATACCAAGGTCGAGGTAGAGGAGGATGATGAAAATTTGGAAGAGGAGGTGGCCAAGGATGACACTACTAATTTAACTGCTATAAAGTACACCATAACAATCCAGACTTCCCTATAAAAGACATAACTGATTTAAAATTCTATAATATTTGTTGAGTAGGAGATTACTCCCTAGAAGATTGTCCTATTGTGCTAGAAAAAGTCATGAACAAGAGAAATGTAAGCCTCTTACATACAGTTTCGAAACAAGATATTTTGAATTCAAAAACTCTCCATGTGGTCACAAGATTGAGAGTAGGTAAAGATAATTACCTAGAGGCACCATATCGACAAGGAAACACAAGACGATCGATAATTACCATATCAATAATTACCTAGAAGTGCTGAAATTTTTAAAAAATATCGACTAAGATAAATCAAATGAAGGACGATCAAGTATGTCAAACAATTCCATTGACGAGTTTCTACAATTACTAAAAGAAAAGAAATCAGTAGGATGCCTTATCGACCTACTAAATATATTGAGAGAATATAAAGAAAATCAAAGACCAGTAAAAAGTGGAAGGAAATTGTCTCAAGATAGAACCATGAGTGAATTTGATCCACAAGTTGACCTAGAAGTCGATTACCACATGATTAAACAAGTCATGGTTGATTTTGGATCACAAGTGAACATCCTTCCCAAAGAAACATGGATTCGACTCGAAAGACCCCTACTACAATTGACAATGAAATACTTAAAACTAGTAGACCAAAGATTCATCGAACCAATTGGCACTCTCAAAAGTGTCATCATTTCTATAATGGGGATTATCACAAGAATCGACTTTGAAGTCATAAAACTAGTTGAAGGAATTCCCGCTTATCCTGCACTAGTAGGAATACCCTAGGGTCAGAACATGAAGGCCACAATATCTTTAGAAAGAGACCGGATTAATCTAAAAGTAAGTGGAAGAAAAGTTATAATCCCCTTAGACCCAAGAGAAGGAAAACCATGGGTCAAGATATGGGACGAGGCCCAGGAAGCACGTTGACTATATCAAGTGATGCATGGATAGAAAGACAATTTTGAACCTTAATATTGAAGGATAAATACTAGTCGGATCTCCATTGTAAATAGGCCAAAATCAGATTTGGAATTGTAAAATTGGTAGATGGATAATTATGAAGCCTAAGAAAAAGAATGTTGGTCGATAGAGGCAATACCTATCAAACAATACAAAACATTCTTCTTGATTCACACAGTCCCTATCATTGTTGAAAGAAGATTAAAAAAAACACCAACATTAATAGCGGCTAATGCATACAAAAAAAATTCTTCGTGGTTTAATGAACACAGTTCTCCATCGACACATCTTGATGAAGTCTCCAAATCAGTTGGGGAACAAGAAAGAATACAAGGTTTGGTTGAATCCTTCACTGGAAAAGCAACTCGATGGTGGGAGACACATGCAAGCCAACTTCAAACATGGAATACCGATACATTATATTTTGTGGAAAGATTCAATGGGAAATATCTATTTATGGATACTGACACCTGATCTTCAAACTTGGATTCGACCCAGTCATATAGATATGATGTAGGAGAATCACTCCACCTTAGCACGCACTAGTCAATAAATTTGCATGGTGCGCATTCAAGAAAGGGAGAGGCACCACCCTCTAATTTTTCCTCGAGAATCAAAAGCGTGATCCAGGCATTGAATTATGACAAGATGGAAGAGTCGAGTTGTGCCTTCACACAAGCTTGAGATAAGGTCACCATTAAGTGGTTGACGATAGAAGGGATTTGCATCTGATTTGGTGCAAATTTCCATCATTGTAATTTTCCATTAGACAGATGTTTTGAATGGCGATTTGACACCACTAGTTTAGCTTGCGAGGGAAGCTCGTCGAGCCCCTCTTGTATAAATATTTGTAATTTTTGCAAAGTAGTGTTGGGATGTAGGATGTTATAGGAGGTTATCTAAGATAGAGTTATCCAGGAGAGAAACACAGAGAGTCGAGACTTAGTTGTAGCTCAGACTCCACTATTGTAATTTGACATTCCACCATTAATAGAAAATGGCAGTTTTTCCTTTTTTCAAATTCTGTGTAATGGATGATGTGTTAAGAATGTCATTTGTATGCATTTGAATTATAGATGAATGTTAGGAATCATATGCAGGGATAGAGATACAATTTTCTATCCGCGAGTGTGTTGGATTAGGTCTGGTCCTCTAGGCTAAGTGCAAGGAGTGCACGACATAGAAATGAAACTCCGTGAGCCAACACAAGGAATGCATGTCTAAACTTGGTGGAGTTAGAAGAGGGATTTCCAGGAAAGTATACCAGGTTAATTCACAGACTCAGGGAGAAATTTCAAGGTAGTTAAGTACCTTGGAAAGAAAGACTATGAAGGAGGAAGCACAATGCAGAGTTACTGAACACTCTGCCATGAGGGAATCGAGTTAGTGTGAGCATGCACAAGAATGACATAGGTGGAAGTGTTGGAATTCTTAAGAGAATCCCAGAATTGATGAACATTCGGAGGAAGGAAGGCTTTGCAAGAGTGCATCGACAAAGGAAAGGAGATGCCTTAAACTCTTCAATAAGCTAAGGGAGAATCCATCGAAGAACGGAGCTGAGCGCAAGGAGTGCGATAAAGATACTGCAAGTCCATCTTACAAGCTCAGGAGGAAGAGCACGAAACTGCCAGGAGGGCACGAGGAAGTTCACAGAGGTTCGATGAACTTTGAAGGTTTTCAAGCCGAGAAAAGTTGCAGAAGAGTCTACATAGAACTCTGCAAGGAGTGTAGAAGGAGTTTGAGAATAGCCTAAGTCTCGAAAGAAATAATTTGTGCTAAGTGTGGAAAATGGATTGAGGACTCATCGAAGTCCGAAAGACAGTAAAATTATCCGTCATCGGGAGAGACAGGTGGAAGAAGTTCGAGAGTAGGAACTTCAGGAGGTTTGTTGGGCACAAACAGATATCTTTGCGAAGTCGCAAGGCATGAAGTGATTCTGGACCGTTGGATCTAGAAGACATGTGGCAGAGATCCATGTAGTTTCAGAGGAAGAACCCTTCGCGAAAGGTCAAGAGGAGAATACTCGAAGAGTTGAGAGCCGAAGTGATCTTGGCCGTCCATTGGAACAAGACACGTGGAGTTGGGATCGACACTTTGCTGATTCACAAGTCGAGGAGGAAAGAGTTGGGAGAAGAGAGGGCTCATGAAGTCTGAACTCACGAATTGATCACATCCATTGATCGCGAGGAGAACATGGACCGTAGATTGGGTCCCGAAGAATTCACCGAATCGGGAATCAGGGAAAAAGGAGTAAGAAGCTCACGAAAGTTCCGAAGCATGGAATCGTGAAGGGAGCTAGCCCATGGTCATCATCCATGGTCATATCAAGGAGGAAGCCTAGCACATAGAGCTATCAACGTTGACATTAAGAGTTGAAAAGCAATGAGGAGAGGGTCCGCGGGTGCTACATAACTTGCGCCAAGAAAGTAAAGGGCATGTGTCAAGTTAAATTGGTTCCATTAGGAGCCCGACAAACCATTCGGTTCGGTGACTTGAATGATCCTAGACCAAGAGGTCAAGCCAGCCCCAAAGTAGAGAAGAGGGGAGGTTGGCGTCAACATACATAAGTGCAAGTAAGAATGGAAAAAAATAGGCTATCGAGATGAAAGAGTATGGTTGCACATGTTCTTGAATACATTAGATGATGTACCTCACAAGTGGTATAATATTGAAGAAGCATCGAGTCATACTTTTGACTGGAATGAAATAAAAAATAACTTTTTTAAATCTTTTGAATTTAATCCTAAAGAGGCACTCCTGCAAGAGGTAGCCAGAGAAATAAAAAAATTATTGGGAAACCAAGCCTCGAGAAAATTTAGGAAAAAGGAAAAACCAAATTCAATTAGGGATCGACTTCGACTTGTAGTTTGGTATCAACAAACAATATATAGAATTTAATAACTCAACGGGTAGAAATGGAAAACATAAGTTTTCCAGGTCAAAGATTTTGAAGGAAAAAGGACCACCCAAGAGTACAAAATTTTGTAAAAACAGTTTAGTCTATGACCAAGGAAGAAATGGAGGAGCACGAACACAAAAAAAAACCCGATTTTCCTTCAAGTTACAATCAAGTCATAGAAGGATAATTTCAGTTAGATGTGTTGAAAGCACCTGAATCGATGAGTGCAAAAATAAATACCAAAGAATTCAATTATATGGACAACAAAAAATGGCCATAGTAGGTGACCATTGGTCTAATAAGAAAACCATGGAAATAGTCGATCTAATAAAAAAATACGAGGATGTCTTTGCTTGCGACTATAAAGACCTCAAAGGACTAGTACAAGAGATGGGAAAAATGAAGATAAAACTCCTCCCTGGAGCCAAACCCATCAAGAAACAACCATATAAAATGGCACACAAATACAAACCCATCGTTCAAAAGGAAATCAAAGCAATGTTGGCTGCTAATACCATATATCCAAGTCAGAATGGGAAAGTCTAATGGTCATGCAACCTAAGAAACATGACCCAAAAAAGTTGAGAATATGTGTCGAATTTTAAGGATTAAACAAAATCACAGTGACTGACCCATTCCCAACACCATTCGCTGATGAAATTATTAATGAAGTTGTAGGTCATGAATTCTACTTGTTCATTGATGGCTTCTATGAATATAATCAGGTACTGATAGAAAAAGAAGACCAATACAAAACCACATTTGTCTTTGAGCTTGGATCTTTTGCATAGAGAGTAATGCCCTTCGGTTTAAAAAATGCCCCAACAGTCTTTTCCAGAATAGTGGTTAAGGAATTTTAGGAGTATATCTATAAAACAATGGCAGTGTACTTTGATGACTAGACCATCTATAGCCTCCTAAAAGATCATATACAATTCCTAAGAATGACGTTGAAAAGATGCAGGCAAATCAATTTATCCTTAAACATAAAAAAAATGCATCTTTTCCATGCCGATTGGTATATTTCTAGGCCATATCATATGTAAAGAGGATATTAAAGTCAACATGGCTAAAATCAAAGTCATTCTTGAATAAAAACCACCAGTGAACCAGAAGAAAATAAAAATCTTCCTTGGGCACACATGATACTGTCAAAAGTTTAGTCGTCACTATTTTGACATTACTTTTCCAATTATTAAAATTAATTAGATGCAAGAGCCATTCTTCGAGAGGATGGCATACGACCCTAGTTGATATCTAGGGCCCCAATACACTTCTAGGGTTCTTGGTCTGGGACCAAGTAGTTAGAGAAATGGAAAAAGACCCTAGTGAGAGCCCCCATTGTATTTTTGGGGTTCTTGGTCAAGGACGTAGTAGTTTGATGATGTAAGTCCCTAGATGTGTTCCAAGAAATCCTTTCTCAGTGCTTGGATTGTTCCTTGGTTGTGTACCGTGGTGGATAAGGCCCTAGTGGTGTTCTAGGGCCCTTAGATGTGTTATGGGGTACCTTGGTATGGGACCAGGAAGTTCTTGGTTAAGTACCAAGACGAGATGATGTGTGATATTCTTCTCTCTCGGGATGGCCCATGAGACCTAGGATAAGTTAAGAAAAAGGGCATGATCACATCAGTGAAATTCCTCTTATGTTGGGATGATAAAAGATTATAAGTTATCATGAGACTTATGTGGACATCTTTTCATTGAATAATACCCCTTTGAATTTTTCTTATTGTTTCCCCTTGCTTGAGCCACATCCTTCTTAATGTTTATGTGGTGTTGGTCTTTTCTAGTCACCTTGACTTGTTGACTTTGTAATTAATATTTTTATGATTAAAATATTAATTATCTTAATTTGTTTTATTATTGGGTTTTTAATTAACCCTAAAAGTTAGGGATAATCTAATTAACCCTAACCCCTACTAAACTATATAAATAGACCTCTTCCCCTCTCTCATACAAACAATTCATTCTTCCTCCTTTAGGTCACTTGGTCTGATTTTTGCTGCAGACCTCCTTGCTTTAGTTTGGTCTTTGTGGTCCGGCCTCCTTGGGTTTTATCTCTCTTACTGGTTTGGAGTTTCTTGTGCCGGTGTAGGGTACAAATGCCCTGGATCTGGTCTCCTATTTCTATTTAAAGTGGTGCAACCCTCTTCTCTCCTCTATCTAAGTGATGCGACCCTCTTCTCTTGTTGTTTACTAGGGTGCGACATCTTCCTTTAGTCTGGAACAATGCTATGGCTCCCTCCTTAGCAGATCGACTCTCTCCTTGGTGGCTGGTATAGGGATTAACCCTCTCTTGTTGGCCCCTAAGGGTCTTTCCCAGGCTGTCGTGTGTCCTCCTGATGGTACTGTCACCTTCTTGAGTTGCCTCTATCACCTTGATGCCACCTACCTTGATGCCACCTATGTTGTTGTCCCTGCTGTTTTAGTTTGATCAATTTTATTAAGGTTGTAAATGGCCTCTTCTTTTGGACAATAGTGTCCTTGTCTCAACCTAGTTTGCCTTGTTGATTAAATTTTCTGATATTTACCTTAAGTTCTTCTTGAAAAAATCTTTCCACAATATCATGATGAAGATCTACCATTGAGGGTTTGATCCATGACCATTATAGATTTTTCTAAGCATACAGAAAAGAGGACAACAATAA
>SNQJ01S0037098.1:10153-34307 GCA_010110895.2 Picea sitchensis | reverse complement strand
TTTGTTCTTTGTTCAAGTTAATGTTCAAAATTGTTTTTTGTTTTTCTAATGATCAGATCTGTTCATGTTTAGTAATGTTCAAATCCATCATATTATTTATGTAATTAGTTTACTTCAGAAATTTTGAATTAATTGTTGATCCATATTTATTGTAGTAAATAAAATTAAAAAATAATTATGTTCTAGTTTACCCTTGATTTTATAACACTAATCAATGAGTTACTAAAGAAATAAGACGAATTTTATTTGAGCTAGGAATGCAACACATCGTTCGAACTATTAAAAATAAAGTTGGTAGAAGCACCTATCTTAAGATTCTCAGACTCGTCGAAGAAATTCCACGTTCATGTCGATGCCTCCAATGTTGTTGTTTGCTCAATTTTATCTCAGCCATATGATGACCTGATCAACCACCTGAATGCATATTTCAGCCATAAGTTAAATAAGGAAGAAATAAATTATTCAACAACAGGACATGAATCCCTGGTAATGATTTGTTCCCTACAAAAATTAAGGCACTATTTACTAGCAAACCCATTTATATTCTTCATAGATCACCATGTGCTCAATTATCTAGTAAACAAACCAATGCACCAAGGGAAAATGCATCGATGGCTACTACTATTTCAAGAATTTGACTTTGAATTAATAATCCGACCAGGGAAGAAAAATGTCGGGTCAGATCAGCTATCCCGACCGGGGACATGGGAAGTTCTGATTGGAATAGAAGATGATTTCCTAGATGCAAACTTATTAAGGGTAGAAGAAGTCCCTAAAGAACTAGAAGAAATTGCAAATTTCTTAGGAGAAGGGAAAGCACCTGATGATATTCCAACTAATAAATGGAAAATTCTAGCAATGAAAGTTACACCATTCACCCTAAAGAATGGTTACCTCTACAAGCTAGGACTCGACAATATTTTGAGGATATGTGCATTAGAGCATGAAAGGGAAGATATCATTACCAAGGTTCATGTAGGCCCAACAGGAGGTTACTTCCAGGACGATACGACAACTAGGAAAATTTTGCAAGCTGGTCTTTGGTGGTCAACGTCACATAAAGATTGTCGAGAGAAAATAAATAAATGCGATAAGTTCCAAAGGATACGATGACCCATATGGAAAAATGAGATTCCCTTAAATTCTGCAAATCCCAATATACCATTTGAAATTTGGGAAATTGATTTTGTTGGACCTTTCCCGAAAAAAACTAAAAGGATGGGGGGGAAATATCTCATTACAACCGTTGAATATGTTAGGATATTTAGACACTTAGGAGTTAGTTAAAATCTACTCGGTCTGATGTGTCATTAGGTAAAAGTGTGTTTCTTAGTGTATTTCTTTAGTATGCATTAGTGTGCATTTGTAGTTAGGAAATCCGATGGTCACGATATGTTCCCAACATAGAGTGATCCCATTGTTCATATTCTCCTCGATCTTAATGTCTACATTCATTTGTGGATTAACACCCGATTGGTCCATGATCTGTATTTAAAGAGAATGGAGGGTCATTTGTCAATGATCAATTGTTAGAAACTCTATTGTAAAATCTATCTGTAATCTTTTTCTTTTGCATTAATAAATTTCTCTAAGTGGTCGCATTGGTTGGGGCTCTAGATGTTTTTGTAGGAGTTTTACCATGTCAAAATATCAATGTGTTGATATTTGATCTATTTGTGTGAATGGTTACTGAAGATGTTCATCCTCTGTTGGAATACATGTGTTGTTGAATAGGGTATCAGAGCCTGTTTGAAGACCCACTCCCATTGTAGATCGTGATTGTGAAGCTGAGTTGCCTCATCTCTATTTTCTATCATTTCCGTACATTTTTGGGCTGAGAGAACTATTCCATTGCATCCCGAGTGCTTTTTTCAGTCAAGAACTCTTTTCGTTTCACTAAAAAATGTTTCCATTTTCCCAAGATATGGCCATTTCAGTCAAATCCAGAGGTATAAAGCCTAAATGCGCCCTTTTAGAAATTTTTGCAGAGTATTATTTCAATTTTCTATTTTTTGTTTCCAGGTTGCTACTCCTTAGGATTTGCGTATGCTATTTTCCCTGTGCCATGTGCAATATCGGAAAATCAGAAACATATAGTAAAGGGTTCATTTTCTGGGTAAGCTAACTGAGATCTAACCCTTGTTGTCATTGAGAAGTGAAATTTTTTTCTTGTGTGAAAAGAGTTTTTTATGAACACACTCTCCAAGGGCGTTAATGGAGGAGCATAAATGTCATCATTTAATGAGGCAAGGTGGAGGACGACTCAACATCCATCGCAACACACTTAACTGGTTTGGATTCCAAGGAGGGAACATCACTTTAAATTTTGAAGACTTCGTAATTAAAGATCCCATGAGATATTGAAGATAGAGCCATTGTATGTGCTCCAGGAGATTGTAATTTCCTTCAATTCTTGTAGGATTGTACATATTTTGAGCACCGACTCATATATAGATTGTAATTATTCATTTATTGTAATAAGACTAGTGGTAGGATGGTTTTAATTGTGATATGAAAGAACTAGAATAGTATGGAGGGAAGGCTCGAGAAGCCCCTTCATGTATAAATCAATGTAATCTATGCCAAAAAAGAGGTTGTTTAAAAGAGAGTTGAGGTTGTTGGAAGAAGAAGCTGAAAACTATCGAAGGTTGTTGCAACCCTTGTAAATATTTGTTGAAGGAATATAGAAGAAGAGATTTGCTTTCAATTGATGAGATTGCTTATCTTTGAGTAACTGGGTAAATTCTATGTTATTTATCTCTGTTTTTGTGTGTGTGTGCATATAAATGGTTAGTTGAATGAATCCTCAATGTTAATTTAAGTTTCAATTGTTTCTCTTCTAAAATCTCGGTGAAAGGAGTGCACAGTGCCCACGCAAGGAGTGCGGAGGCCGAACCGTCTATAGGTTCAAATAGCTCAAGAGAGATAGTGTAAGTTTACGTAGAGCGGGAACAAGGAGTGCACCTATACACACAGGAGTATAAAATATCAGAGAGGAGACTAGTGCAAAGAGTGCAGAGATTCGACACTTCATTAAGTGTTCATAAATCCTAGAGGAGAGATAGCACAAGGAGTGCATAGGTGACTCTTTCAAGTCCCAAGCTCTGAGGAGAGATAGCACAAGGAGTGCGTAGGTGACTTTATCAAGTTCAAATATTAGGAGAAGAAGCGAAAAGTGTGCTTCAAGGTTCGAGCCCTTTTAAGTAACAAAGCTCAGGAAGGATAGCGAGAGTAAGTCTTCAAGAGGAGGAATCTCTTTCGTTTTTAGGGAGAGTGGACGAGATCTATTTGGGAGGTATCAAAATCCCTCACATCCATTAGATCAAGGGAAGGAGCGTGGTTGTTAAAACCCCAAATCCTTTGTACTTCGTCGCTCCGACAGTTTTAAGCTTTTTTTGTAAGGGAGTCAAAAGACCTAAAGCCCAAAGTACCAGAGTGAATCTACACTATAGATCACTGGGTAAGTGTGAACCGTTGGATCCATAAGTGGTTCAACGATTCAATACTCTGAGAGAATTTGGTTGTTGTTGCACAAAGGGAATAATTCCATGAAGTCCCAAAGTCTAGAGTAAATCTTGAACATCAATTGTTGGGGACACGTGGACCACAGATCTTTGAGAGTTCAAAATTCAACCATTCAGGAGATTGTGGGTGAAATTTGGTTTGGTGTGAAATTTCCCGAAGTCCCGAAGCCCAGAGTGAATCTAGACCATGGATATAGAATAGAGTGTGAACCGCCGATCTCTAAACTCTTTGGGAGTTCAACATTCAACAATTCAGGAGAAGTTGCTAATGGAGGTTGGAAAAGTCCTGAAGCTCGAAGCCCCAAAGTTCCTTTTAGTTGTAGATATTGGCAAGGACCGTGGATCGTTGATCCCAAAAATCTTCGAGAGTTCACCAGTTTGGTTATTCGAGAGAATTGGAGTGTTGTTCTGGTAAATCCTATGAAGCCCGAAGTTTCGGAGTGCCGAAGTTAACACTGCCAAAGTTTAGCCCAAGGTTTTAGGCTTGAGGTCACGTGCATGACTTCGTTGGAGTAAGAAGACCCTTGCGAATATGAAATTGCATGTAGTGAGAAATTGAAAGGCCTGTGGTAAGGATTCTAAGGGTTCTGTGAGTACCCGAGAGCCACTTAGGCTCCTGTGTAAATCGATCCTAGACCGGAAGTTGCACGAGCGACCCCTAGGAGGGGGGGGTTGCATTAGATGTCTTCCACAAAAACAATAAAAAAAACACCCCCAATACTCCTTCTAAATAATACAATATATTTTGCTAGCTTACTTGGACAAAAGTTTTCTTATTAAGTAAGAGGTCTTGAGTTCAAGTCTCTTTTTTTTTACTTTTTTTGAAAAAGTTCATGCATCCATTCTAAAGTGTATTTCTCTTCAAGTATAAAAGTGAATCACTATAAGTAGCTTTAATATTTTATTTTAAAGTTATTTGTTTTGCATGCAAATTTATTTTATAAAGTAACTTCATTGTAAAAGTGATCCTTGCTTCTTTTTATAAAAGTGGGTCACTTCATAAAGCAAGTTGTTTGTTAAAGTGAGGGAATAACTTTCACATCCGAAGTCCATTTTTAGTGCGTGTTTATTTTAAAATTGCCTAATTTTTTGAGATATTTCCATCCAGATCATAAGTTTCATTTTGTAAACCCACATTTTCTGCATATTTAATATGGATTCTTCCAGTGATCTTTTTCTTACCAACACCAACTACTTCCAATGGAAGTCCCATATGGAGGATTTATGAAGAAGTAAAGGCATGTACCAGATTACCTTGGGAAAGGAAAAAGAACCCATTGATGATGAAAATAAAGTCAAATGAGATAATAGGAATGAAAAAACACGTGGACTGATCGAAATGTCCATCTCTCCTGATTTAAGGTTCCACATTCAAGAAATTGATGACCCCGATGAAGCTTGGGAAAAACTTGAATCTATGTTTGGTAAACACAATATTATTCGAGCACATTAGTTAGAATATCAGATATTGAATTTAAGTCCAAATGATTTTTCTTGCATTGAAGATTATCTATGTAAGTTTAAAACACTTATAGTTTTATGTGAAGAGTGTAACATAAATCTGGAGGAATAACATTGCATATATATTATTCTTTCTAAGCTTGATAGTGCATATTCTGTTTTTATATCTACCTTTTATTCCATTAGAGAGGATCTAGTGAAATATTATCAAAAACCCACTCTTGAGTACTTTGTGATGCTTTGATTAGAGAGAAAGATAAGCTTGTACAACTTGGAGTGATCAACACTGCAGGTACCTCCAACAAAGCCTTACTATCCCAGCTGAAAGATAAACCTAAGAATCCCAAGAAGCAACATCCCCACCTCAACAACAAGCAAAACAAGGGTCCCAAACCCACTCAGACAACCTCAACTCCTAATGGTGATAAATTATAGAAATCTAAAAATAAGAAGACAAGAGACATTACAACTTTTGTGGGAAATATGGTCATGATGAGTCCAAATGTTTCAAGAAGATGGCAGCTTTAGAAGTAGCGATGAAGAAGCACAACATCAGTGTTGATTCTACTACTTCTTGTTCTTCTCATGGACATGCACTTTCTACTTTTGATTTCTCCTTCAATGGAACTTCTAATTCTTCTTCTGATGAGTATCTTATTGATTCTGGAACATCTTATTATATGGCTAAGGAGAAAGCCATATTTTCTACTCTAAATGAATGTAACAGCAAGAAAATATTTGTTGGTGATGATAGATCTCTTAGTGTTGTAGGATATGGAAAATTTCAGGTAGATAATGGTCATTTCAATGATGTATTATGTGTTCCAAGTATTTCCTGTAACCTTCTATCAATATGTCATATCACTCATTTAGGTGAAGGTAAATCCCTAGGGTTTTCACCTCATCAAGTTGTAATCAAGGATCTAAAATATCCTCAACATGTTCTTACAACTAGAATTGTTGACGATATTATCAGGTTGTACAAGTTCGACAACTTTGGGTTATCATCTTTTCCATCATTTTTTGTTGCTCATAGTGATGTCTTGAACAAACTTTGGCATGAGTGGTTTGGTTATCTAAACTATTTCTCATTGCAAGAACTATGTAATCAACATATGATGACTGGTCTTTCTCTTATTTCATGCAGAGATGGTGTTTGTGTCGATTGTGTTCTCGACACGCATCATCAGGATAGTTTTGAAAAATGTGCCTCTTGGCATGCCTCATGCCCTTTGTAGCTTGTTTACAATGACTTGTGTGGTCCACTTTATTCTCCTTCTTTTTCTGGGTGCAATTATTTCTTAACTTTCATTGATGACTTTTCTAGACGTACATGGGTTTGCTTCTTAAAACTTAAGAGATAATTTTTTGACAAGTTTCTAGCCTACAAGGACCTTGTAGAAAAGCAATCTGGACATCAAATTCAAATTTTAAGAACATCTAATAGAGGTGAATATGTGAACAACAAATTTTCAAGTTACTTCACTACACAGGGCATCCAAATGCAACAAACTGTTCCATATACACCACAACAAAATGTTGTTGTTGAGAGAAATAACCACACATTAAAAGAAATGGCTGATTGTATGATCCAATATAAGGGATTAAGTCTAAAGTATTGGGCATAATCCATCAACCGTGAAAATTACATAGTAAATCACACTCCCACAAAGGCTCTTAAAAATATAACACCGGAAGGAGCTTGGACTAAAATTAAACTAGATGTAAGTCACTTCTATGTATTTGGTAGTATAGCATGGGTTCATATTCCTGATGAGAAAAGGAAGGCATTGCATCCTAAAAGTGATAAGTGTATACTTGTTGGTTATTATGAAGATGTCAAAGATTATATGCTTCTTCAACCACATTGCAATGAAATTGTTATTAGAAGATATTTTAAATTTGATGAAAATCTCTTGGCCTACCAGCCTAATTCGGTGATTGTGTCTTCTTCAGACTATGAGCCATCTTCGACATTTGTGCCTTCTTCTATTCCTATTAAAGTTTCTTCTTCAGATGATGATAATGAGGACGAAAATACACCTCCTCCTACTCACCTTATTCTAGATGATTCCAATGAACCTAAACCAGTCCCAACACCACCGCTTCCTAGATGGGTCTGTTCTACATGAGAAGCATCTGGTGATCTTGTTGGTGATTCTTCATATCAACGTCAGACACATTCACAATTACAATGAGGCTCTTCTCTTTTGTCTCAAGTTTCAGAGGCTCATGATCCATATACATTTGAAGAAGCTTCAGGTCATCTAGATTGGGATACAACAATGAATGAAGAGTATCATTCTTTAATGGAAAATGACACTTGGGATATTGTACCTCTTCCAAAAGGAAGAAAATTTGTCAGGTGTAAATGGGTCTACAGAACTAAGTATGCATCATATGGAAGTGTTGAAAGGCATAAGGATCAATTAGTTTCCAAAGGATTTTCCAAATTTGAAGGAATTGACTATACTGAAACCTTTTCCCCTTTAGCCATAATGAATTCCATCCACCTTGTTCTTTCCCTTAATGCCTCACATAAATGGGAGTTCCATCAGATGGATGTTAAATCCCCCTTCTTGCATGGGGGTTTACAAGAATAAATATACATTGAACAACCTCCTGACTATGTCCAAAATGACTCTAGCCTTGTTTGTTGCCTTAAGAAATCTCTTTATGGTTTTAAGCAAGCTCCCTGAACTTGGTATTCCAAAATGGTCAACTTTCTTATTGACACCGAATTTTCTAGATTCCATTATGAACCTAATGTCTGTACCAAGAAAGTAGGAAGCCATCTCATAATTCTTTTCCTTTATGTTGATGACATTATCCTTACTGGTGGTGACTCAAAAATTTTAAACCATGGAAAAACCAGACTTAAGAAGAAATTTGTAATGACAGACTTATGATTTTTTCACTATTTCCTTGGCCTCCAAGTTTTTCAAACCGATGAAGGAATTTTCTTTCCCATTATAAGTATTCTTGTGACCTTATTTATCACTTCCACATGGAAGATTCTAAACCAACCCCTTCTCCATTCCAGTATGGAGTCAATATTGTTGCCACCTGTACTTCTCCGGAAGTTGATGTCCCTTTGTACCGTGAGTTAATTAGTATCCTATTATACTTGACTCATACCCATCTTGATATTTCCTTTGTTGTTGGTATTGTTTCCCGGTATACGAAAACACCCCATGAAATCCATTGGAAAGTAACTAAAAGGATACTTTGGTATATCTGGGGTACAATTCAATTCAGGATACATTACAATTCAGGGGGGAATCCTTTATTGGTTGGTTTCACTGATTCAGATTGGGCCGAAGATCCTGATGATTGGAAGTCTATTGCAGGTTATGTTTTCAGCCTTCATTAAGGACTTATCACTTGGGCATGTAAGAAAAAACATGCTATTGCACTTTCTTCAGCAGAAGTAGAGTACCAAGCAATGGTAAATGTAATTAAGGAAGCCTTGTGGCTTCGACAGATCCTTTCAGAGTTTGGATTCCAGCAGGATAATTCAACTAGCCTTTGGTGTGACAATCATAGTTCCATCAAGCTCACCAAAGACCTAGTTTATAATTAGTGCAACGCACACATCGAGATACACATGAACTTGATCAGAAATCTCATTCATGCTTTAGTTATTGAAGTGATCTTTTTTCCCTATAGAAGATCAAGTTGCAGACATTTTCACAAAGTCTCTTACCGAAGTGAATTTTTCCAAACTTCAATCTATTCTAGGAGTTCAGGAAGTTTTCATTAAGGGGGATAGGCTCTAATGCCTCCTTCCTTCTCCTATTGTGTCACTATTGTAAATCCTTCAATACTATCCCAAGTTGTTCTTAAGGGGGGATGTTAGGATATTTAGAAACTTAGGAGTTAGTTAATATCTACTTGGTATAATGTGTCGTTAGTTAAATGTGTGTTTCTTAGTGTATTTATTTAGCATGCATTAGTATGCATTTGTAGTTAGGAAATCCGATGGTCACGATATGTTCCCGACATAGAGTGATCTGATGGTTTATATTCTCCCCAATCTTAACAAATAAATTGATCAGTGGCTTAACACTTGATTGGTCCATGATCTATATTTAAAGAGAATGGAGGGTTATTTGCTGATGATCAATTGTGAGAAACTCTTTTGTAAAATCTCTTTGTAATATTTTTATTTTGCATGAATAAATTGATCCAAGTGGTTGCGTTGGTTGGGGCCATGGATGTTTCCCTGCAAGGGTTTTACCATGTCAAAATATCGATGTGTTGATCTTTGATATTGTTGTGTGGGTGGTTACTGAAGGTGTTCATCCTCTGTTGGAATACTCGTGTTGTCAAACAAAATATTTAACCAGATGGGCTGAAGCATAACTAGTCGAGAATTGTACAAAGGAAGAAACCATGAAATTTATCTACAAAAATATAGTAAATTGTTTCAGCTTCCTTATGACAATAAATAGTGACCAAGGCACACATTTTATCAACAATATAATTTAAGCATTGCTCAAGAAATTTATGATTGACCATAAAAAAACAACTGCATATCATTCGTAGGCCAATGGATCCGTCGAATATTTTAACAAGATTTTACACAAAGGCTTGACAAAAGTATCTGGACTCAACAGAGACAAATGGGATGATAAAATTATGGAAACACTATAGGCCTATAGAACAACAAACAAAATATCGACATGAAAAACACCTTTCAAGTTAGTCTATGATTAGGAGGTCGTCATACCACTTCACTTCTGCGCTAATGCAATACAAATAACATCAATGTTAGAATTTGACCATATATGTGATACAAGGAAACATTTATACCAACTAAATCAATTAGAAGAGGAAATAATGCTGGCACAACAACACCAGGAAACTCAAAATAACCAAAAAAAATCCTAGCATGATCAACATATCAAGAAAAAAGATATTACTCACGAGGAATTGGTACTCCTATATGATATTAAAGTAAAAGGAAAGCCAAAAAAGCTAGAAACTGCATGGCTAGGGGCATATGTGGTTGAAGAAATTCGACCTTCAGAAGTAGTAAAGCTAAAAACACTCCAATGGAAACCCTTTAAGAAATTAGTCAACGAGACCCGAATAAAGAAATATCATACATAATAAGCTACAACCCTACTGGTGAAATCTTGGTGGAAGGGGAGACACCAATAGGATTTGATTCAAAAAATATCCCCAGAGCAATGTCAGTCAAATAAAATTCATAAATGTGAATTTCAAGTGAACAAACAATATCTCAATCAAACCATGAGTAATACAAGCATAGAGTCAAAAGACCAATCAAATCATCAGGAGATTAGAAGTAGAGATGGATGGATATTTAGACCATTGCCAAGGATAGAAAGGTCTCTTCACATGAACCAATAATCAATGTCGACGCCATTACCAAGAAACAACTCGCTACTACAACATCATAACGACACACAATATTTGAAGTGATATGCAAACCGTTAGCTAGGACAAATGATAGTACATGAAAATTGTTGATATTTTACTTATGCAACTAACCATTACAATTATTATTTCATTCTTCCAATTATTTAGCACATTAAATGCATATATAAGATCACTGAAAGAGAGGCAATCACAGAAACAAGATAGACACAAATATTATCCTGGGAAACCCTCTAGGGTAAGAAAACCCAACAAAATTCCTCAATATAGATTAGCCAACCAAGAACAATGCTTCTCTCAAAGAGAGAACTAACAAAGTAGAAGATCCTCCTCTGTCCCTTGACTAGGGAAGAGTAGCACACCACTTAACCAAGATATATCCAAAAGATAGACCAATAACCTTCACAACATCACACCTAGTTATAGTAGCTTCTTCCTTCAAGACTTGTGCACTTCTTCTGTAGCCACAAAATTTGTGTTGTGTGTGTCCAAGTGAGGTGCTAGCCTCCCTTATAAATAGTAGTTTGGCATTCCTAAATTAGGTCTGGGCCAACCTATCACTTTACCCTTTTAATTTACATTTTAATTGTGAAGGCACAATAGGGATGACTTTTACAAAGGCACAATAGGGTTGTCTTAATAAATATAATATAATAACATTATTTAGCGTTTGTCTTGGTCAAACACAATAAGGATATCTTCCAAAGATACTCAATCTTCAACACTCCCTCTTATCAAGGAAGGAATTCTTCTAGTTATGGTCATCATCATTGATTCTGCGCTTCTACATAGTTGGTCATTGTCTTGTTGTCAATCATGGATCTATATATCATAAGAAGTTATGCACTTTCACCAATGTTTCATACTGGAGTAACATACCAGTCTGCATTGGAGTACCAACCTGCGTTGGGGTAACGTTCCATCCTACTTTGGAATTACCAAACTGTACTGGGCTAGCATACCAACTTGTGTCGAGGTTACCAACTTGTGTTAGGGTAGCATACCAAACTGCATTTGGGTTACCAACCTACACTGGGGTAGCATACCAACTTGGGTTGAGGTAGCATACCAACCTATGTTGGGGTTACCAACTTTCACTGGGGTAGCATACCAGCCTATGTTGGGGTTACCAACCTGCACTAGGGTAGCATACCATCCTGCACTAGGGTTACCAACCTGCACTGGGGTAGCATACCGGCCTTCGTTGGGGTTACCAACCTGTGTTGGGGTAGCATACCAGCCTACGTTGGGGTAGCATACCAGCCTGCATTGGGGTAGCGTACCAACCTGCATTGGGGTTACCAACCTAGGTTGAGGTAGTGTACCAGGCTTCCTTGGGGTAGCGTACTATCCTGCGTTGAGGTTACCAACCTATGTTGGGGTAGCATACCATCCTATGTTGGGGTTACCAACTTACGCTGGGGTAGCGTACTAGAATGCATTGGGGTTACCAACCTATGTTGGGGTAGCGTACCAGCCTACGTTGGGGTTTCCAACCTATGCTAGGGTAGCGTACCAGCCTGCGTTGGGGTTACCAACCTACACTGGGGTATCATATTAGCATGTGTTGGGGTTAACAACCTATACTAGGGTAGAATACCAACGTGTTTTGGGGTTACTAACCTGTGCTGGGGTAGCATACCAGCCTGCGTTGGGGTTACCAACCTATGGTGGGGTAGCATACTAGCTTGCGTTGGGGTTACCAACTTGTGTTGGGGTAGCATACCAACCTGCATTGGAGTTACCAACCTATGTTGGGGTAGCTTCCTCTATTGGGGATCTCATCAATTCCCTCTACTATGGATCTCATCACTTCCTGCTTCTAGGAAACACATCACTTCCTACTACTAGGGAACACATCACTCCCTCTCATGAGGGAAAATCCTTTTAGAACACCAAGCTCATCTCTGAAGTATTCAAAATTCTCTCTTGATAGAGTCTTAGTCAACATGTTTGCTACCTGTTCGTCGATATTAACATATTGGAGCTTTACTTCTCCCTTATGTATCATCTCTAAGATATAATGGTACTTGATATCAATATGCTTGGATTTTTCATGACACACTAGGTTCACTAACAACTTTATGCAACTCTAATTGTCATAAAAGATACAATTTTCCTCCAACTAGAGATCGAATAATTCTGCAATCAACTTCTGAAGCCACACTGCTTCACCACAAGCTAACCATGCTTCCACATACTGTGCCTCTACGGAACTATGTGGAATATAGGTGTGCTTCTCACTAACTCACGAGATCACAACTGATCCCATACTAAAGCAACAATGAGATGTACTTTTCTGGTTTGTGACACTGCCTACCTAATATGAATCTGCAATCTTATTTCACACTCTAAGATATATATGGGTCCATAATCGATTGTA
This sequence comes from Picea sitchensis, assembly GCA_010110895.2. Lineage (NCBI taxonomy): Eukaryota > Viridiplantae > Streptophyta > Pinopsida > Pinales > Pinaceae > Picea > Picea sitchensis. The sequence goes on along the minus strand of SNQJ01S0037098.1, from coordinate 21,533 downwards.
CCCTTTAGGTACCTCATCATATGTTTTTCCATAATCAAGTGAACGTGTCTTTCACCGAAAAACATATATTTTTCCTTGTGTTCTTCAAATATATCAACAAATCAATTTTTCACGTCACATTGTACCAAACTGGTACATGTGATCAGCTGCAAATCAATATGCACAATCATGTGCTAGCTCTATGTGCTTTCTTCAAAGAGCTATCTATATCACTAGCTGAGAGTATGTCCTCTACTCTCTCTGCAACTGTTCCTTCTGGAACTGGAACTCTACACATGCATCTTCTCTTTCTAAAACTTAGAATGACTGCTCCATTCTCACTGTAGTCGTTGAACTCCGACAATATCTCCTCTACTCCATTATGATAACATATTCATTTTTTCCCTCTGAATCTCATACTACACCCGATTATTTTAATGGAACATGCTTGTTCTATATATACTCCTGATTACTAGAGCAAGTATCTCGTCATAGTCTTCTCCCTCTTGCTTGGATAATCCTCTCGACACAAATCAGGATTTGTACTATTTCTATAAATGGTCCTAGGGAGGCTTCTCCTCCTTACTATATCGTGAGGGATGAATCCCTCTGAACCCTAGCTCCTTCTGAGATGGTATTTGGTGGGGTCACTTGCCTCACCATTGGTGGAGCCATATTCTCCTCATGATATGGCTCGCCAATGCTATATGGATTTGCATCCTAGAAAGTGTCACATTACCATATTGGTCTCTTCCTAGTTACTACAATTATTCTGGGTAGGCCCTTCTATCTCTACTAACTCTTAATGATGATTTGAAGAGTGATCAATCTACACCATCTAGCATTGGGGGTAACTCAATCTCAAATATAGGGAATTTCATACCTACTCCCTCTGAGAATTGACTTCTTCTAAGTATACAATATCCTCAGAGACTCTGCAATATATTCTTTGGTGTTGGATACCAAGTCTTAATATGAAAAGTCGAGTCAAACTTCAAACAAATTCAACTTTCTGTCAAGGTGGCCTCATTGACCAGGTCTTCTCATCGAAAAACTACAGGACACTATGAGTTCTATTCTAATGTTCACATTTGACTGTAGACAATGTCACATCATTATCACCCAACCATAGACATTTATATATGCCACCCCCAAGCATAGAAACTATTTCTTAATTTTAAATGAGACTTTGTTGGATTCCTGTACTAGGGATAATGATCCAACAAGATAAGATAATAATGCATAAAATATGATGTCAATAAACTTAAAAAATAAAATCAAATATGAAGGGTGCATACCTGGAACATGCATTTGTCAGACTTCTTGCTTGATCTATATGATGTCTATATGAATAATGATACTTCTTCACAACTTGTACTTGACCCTCATGATACACCAATTTTTCCAACTCTTTTACTTCCTGAAGTTTTAATGTGGGAAGAAACGAGATACATTTATCAATATCACTTGATATGAATCAAGTGCTTCAGAAGCGCTAATTCCTATATCACGAAAGATATAGTTCATCTAGATCATCTTCTTTTGTTCTTTTTCGATTAGGTTCATCTTCTCTTGTGAAATGGGCATGATGCCTTTTAAACTTTTTTATTTTATCTTGGTCTTTTGCTTGGGGACAATTTCTTGCAATATGTCCCATCTTTTGGCAAATGAAGCATCAAAATCTTGAGATATCTTTATGAGAATCTTGTCCTTTATGAGGCTTCTAAAATATTTTGTAAGAGTGAACTGCTTTCTTGTTCTTTCCTTTTCTTGCGTGAGCTATTAGTGCTTGATATTAATTTCTTTCTATCTTTTCCTTTCTTTCCTCTAATCTGGCTTCTTCTTGAGTACAATCTTCTGACAACCTGTTGAACTTAGTTAAATTTCTTCTAGATCATATTCCTTGGATGAAGGATTCCCAATATTTTGGAAGACCATTTAATGTGGTCATCATTATCTCATCTTCTTCAACTGAGTCTCCAATAGCTTCAAGTTGTTGTTTAATCTGGGACACTCTTGTGAAGTAAGATTGTGTGGTTTATGAATTTTGAATCTTTATGTTCTTGAGTTATGTCCTCAAGGTCATTATCTGATTGATGTTCTTGCCTTCAAATAGATAGGATAATGCATCCATCATTTGCTTTGGGTTTTTAATGATGAAACATGAGGAATCAATTGGTTCTTGATGGAATCGGTAATGATCCTCTTTGCTTTGATCATATCCTTATTATATTTGGATTTTGCCTCATCTCCCTCTAGCTCTTCAATGTCTTGTTCAACAAAACTGATAAGGTCATTCTCTTCTAGGATGAGCATCACTTTGTACTTCCATGCTTAGAAGTCATTGGCTCCTTCAAGATTTCCGCCATGCTTGGTACTAGTAGTCATCCTGCCCGAAAAAAGTAAACAACAAATAACTTTTCAAGATATGGATCTAGACCTTACCATAGATTTTTTCTGAACCAAGATGAATTTTTTCATAGGGACTACAACAGCTGCAACCAAACATCCATATCTAGGGTTTATAAGAAAACCCTAAATTTTCAAATTTTGGATTTTGGATTTTTGGTTCAGGGATGTGATGCACCTTACTTGGGCGAGTTCCTAGGTGATCTTGGATTCAACAACGTCCTCCAAAAAAGGGTAAAATTTCACTCTTAGGGTTTATGCAGAAACTCTAAGTCTGTAGTAGTTGAAAAACTAAAAAATGAATCTTGGAGATGGTGTGCTGAGGCTAGCCATGTCTTATAAATTGCGAGTTGGTATATTTCAGGCCTTCTCTGATACCATTTTGATATTTTACCTATGCAACTAATAGTTACAATTCATCTTTCAGTATTACATTTATTTAGCACATTAAATGCATATATAAGATCACTGAAAGAGAGGTAATCACAGAAACAAGATAGACAGAGATATTGTCCTGTGAAACTCTCTAGGGGCAGAAAACCCAACAAACTTCCTCAATATATATTATCCAACCGAGAACAATGCTTCTCTCCAAGAGACATCTAACAAAGCATAAGATCCTCCTCTATCCCTTGACTAGGGAAGAGTAGCGCACCACTTAACCAAGATATATCCAAAATATAGACCAATAACCTTCACAACGTCACACCTAGTTATAATAGCTTATTCCTTCAATACTTGCACACTTCTTTTGTAGCCACAAAACTTGTGTTGTGTGTGTCCAAGTGATGCGCTAGCCTCCCTTATAAATAATATTTTTTCTTGCCTAAATTAGGTCTGGGATGGCCTATCACTTTACCCTTTTAATTTACATTTTAATTGTCAAGGCACAATAGGGAGGAATTTTACAAAGGCACAATAGGACCGTCTTAATAAATATAATATAATAACATTTTGCAGGGTTTGTCTTGGTCAAATAGTATAAGGATATCTTCTGAATCTAATCAATATTCAACATGAATATCTCTCATAAAGACAATGAATATTGTGTAAGCATACAATAAAATAGTTGATATCATACCACTGGTATTCGCTCCAACAAAATAAGGGCATGAACCATCATCACATGCACATATACATGCAAATCCGAGATCCTTGAAGATTAAGTTACGTGCGAAGAGTTTGGCTATCCTATCAACTACCTTCAGAATCACGAAACCAACCCCTATATATCATAGCTAAAGGAACACTGATAAACCATCCTGAAAGTATTTAAGTTTCTAAACAATAGACTATGTTGATGACGAATGTTGTGGACGATGACCCACTTGATCTAGATTTCCATAAGGAAGAAGATGGACAACCATCTTGGATATAGACATAAGGAGAATATACTTAACATCACATGAAAGAAGGAATGTTCTTCCTCAATACCATTCACTCAATCCCAAGGAAAGAGGGACATTTGAGTCTCATCCTTAATATAGGTTATGGAAGTCCTAGTCTAGTTCAGGTTACTTGCATGGAGCACAAAGAAAATGCAAAAATATTATTTCAAGTAACACTTTTCTCTGGGAAGAAAAGTCTACATTGCACATGAACAAAAAGTAGGGATGTTGCCAAACTCTAGAAATCAAATAAGAAAAAGTTGGAAAGTTGTATCTCAAGCCTGAAAGTTCCAAAAATGTAGTACTAAAGGAATGGTCTACTTGCAAATAGAAACATCTACAATTTATAAATCAACGAAACTTCACTAGAACTTAATTCCTACATCCTCCCTTCTTTCTCTCTTCTTATTCTCATTTTGTAATAACCTCAGAAGAAGGATATAGTAGAAAATTTTGTAATTTTTTCACATTCCCCTCTTTCTTGAGACGAGAAAGGAACTGAGGAGGGGTGGAGATGTTGTAGGGGCTAGTCAGCTATGCCGACTAGACCCATCGGTCGAGTCAAGTGTAGTATTTGGTTAGGGAATTTGGCTGAATAGGCAGTTAGAGTCGACCGATGTGACAATTAAGGAATGTAACCAACTCGTAACTGTACATAACACACACACACACACATACATAATCATGTAATGGAAATACAAAGGTTGTTTTGGCTACATATAATAAAATGATTTGATGGTTCTCCCGCTATTGTGTATCTCTATCTGTATACTTGTGTGCCTCTATATATGATGTTATAACTTGTATTTCTCAATGTAAGGATCTAATGGAAACCTTCTTGTACTTTCTCCTTGACTACAACACCTTCACAATAAATAGTTCAATATTTCATTAGATCTGCTGCTACAAACCGTCCAAAAAAAATATCCACAAAAATTTACAGATCATATTGGGATTAGAGGGAGATTTTCTTGGGGATTTTGTGGGAATTTGTAGGATTTGGGAATATCTTAAAGAGAAGTCACATAAACCCTATCCATGGTAGATGAGTCTATTCATAACAACCCTTGAGTTCCGACATAATAAATTTGTGAGGATGGAAGCATAGGTTGTTGATATCAACCACAATATGAACCTCCTCATGACGACTCTAGAAATCAAGGTCGAACCATTCATAGAGGTTAGAGGCTTCAATTCAGAGATCAGATCAAAGGGAAAATTTGGAGATCATAAAGACCCATAAAAGGAGTCATGAAATGAACTCGAGAAAGAGCAGTCGAGTTCCAATTCCATAAACCCTCTACAGTCTTTATTCAAGATGGAAGCAAAAGTGGAAATAAAGCAATACCTAGGTGATATAAATGCATTAAATCCAAATCATTGGTTGCAACAACTAGAATTTTATTTCAACGTTCACCATATAGATGAAGAACAAAATATATCATTTTTCAGACTAAAGTTAGAGGGCCATGCTTTAACCTAGTGGGAAATCCATATGGAAACACTTAGGCTGGAGGGTGATCCACTAGTAAATAGGTGGGAAGACTTCAAAACCATCACTAAGTCCTAGTTCTATCCTATTGGATATGTAGAGGACCAATGGATCCATCAGAATTACTTCATGTAAAACCAGGGGTATAGTGTACATGAGTACACCACCGAGTTTAGAAATATGGTCACCATGCTAGGTATCTCTCCCAAGAACCCATATGTACTCCTCAAGTATTTTTGGGTTCTGCATAGACATCTACAAAATCAATTGATGCTTTTCAAGCCAAGGATAGTGGATGAGGCATGTTTATAGACACAATATCTAGAAAACATAGGCCACAAGAAAGGGAAACCAAGTGGTTCCAAGTATAAAGAGAACCAGGAAGCTTCCAAGGAGGGGAATAAGAAGCGGAAAGAAGGAAAGGATAAGAATATGACAACCACTTCAAATAAATGCAAGGATCCCAACAACCATTGCAGCCATTGAAATATTGATGTTCACACTGAGGAAAAGTGTTGGAAACTACATCCAGAGTTGAATCGAAAGAACCACAAGAAAGAATCAAAGAGAAAAAATATTTGAGCCATGGATTCGAGCAATCAAGTTGAAAGCATCTATGATGTGGATGAGAATATTGTATGCACATCAGTGCAGAAGAAGGTGAATATGAGTATCCTTCATCACTGAGAAAAGAAGGAGATGACCAAGCTCTTCCACATCAAGATTCAAGTCAAGAAGACCAAGATAGATCCTCTGTTAGACTCTGGTTCATAGGATAAGATCATAGTAGTGGATCTGGTCAAAAATATTGAATTGGAGGTTCACGATCATCCTAGATCTTATCCATTGGGTTGGGTAAACAAGGATGCATAGATCAAGGTAATGAAATAGTGCAAGATTAAATTTGTTGTAAGTGCTGATTTTATTGATGAAGTGGAATTGGACATAGTGCCCCTTGACGTATGTGGAGTAGTGTTTGGAATCCTCTACATGTATATTAGGGATGCAATATACATGTGAGGATCCAACCAATATAGACTATTGAAGGATGGAAAGCCCTACATCATCAACGAACATAAAGGCAATTCAAAGATCTCATTGGTAAGTGCCAACCAAGCAAAGAAATTGATTAGTTACAATAAGAAATATGTTACTTTCTTAAGAGAAAATTAGTCTGAGGGTGAGTCAATAAGAGCAAATCAATCCATAGAGGGGTGTACTAAAGAGTAGAAACATCAGTTGGAGGAGTTTCTACATGCACACAGAGGAGTGTTCTAGGAGCCTAAAGAGATACCTCCCAAGAGGGAAGTGGAGTATGGAATACAATTATTGCCAGATTCCCCATTACCTAAGTGTCATTTATGTGTGAATCCATTGTTCACGCACATATAAGAGACACACATATAAGTGGTACATTCACACACATAAGAGACAACACAATCATACACACACAAGCAATGATGTCTCACACACATAAGTGAGTACACACTTATGGACATTACATGTATGTGAGTGTATTGACTATATGTATGATTGCATCACTTAGGTGCGAATGCATCATATCTGTAGGTGGCATTGACTCATAAAATCATCACTAGTATCATAACCTGAAAATAGTTGCAAGGCACATTTTTTTTTTACTATCTATGATATAAATATATAACTAGTAGGTGGGAACCCCTAGGGAGAAAGAAATAATGTTTATTTTCAAGTATTCCCAAGGAAAAAGAATTACTAGTCTATGTAAAAGTACATAATGGGTTCATTCATGTTATACAATGATAATATTTTCTTCCTCGTGTTTGATTATGAGTTCCACTTCTGATTTGGTTGCAAGAGGAAAATAAAGATTGTGCTCATAAATATTAAAAAACCCTCTATGTTGCAATGTACATTCATGCCCATAAGGTGCTATTGTATGGTGATTATTTTCTCTAAACTTATGTTGTGGATATCACAAGTCATTAAAAGGTCTGGTTAAATATTTTTTCAAAAGCATATAAATGAACATATCACAATGGTTGGGTACTAAACTACATGATATGATTAAAAGGCTTGCAAAATCATTTTTATACATGTATCATAGTGTTATATAGTTTACATGCAAAAAAATTGATGAAAACTTGAATAACATGGAATTCATATCACAAACATATATTACAAGGAGGTGTTAGGACTATATAGAAAAAGGTGGTATGTTACAATAAAAGGTTTGAAGCTCTCGATGCATATTACATATGGTATAATGTATGAACTCAATGTTGATACTATATAGTGTTGGGTACCATTTAAACTTTGTTTTTTATACTCAAATTGGAATATATGTATCCATTGCATCATTGATTCATTTTAAATTTGGGCTTAATGGAGGTTAAAATGACAACACTGATATAAAATCTTGAGCCATCATTTGAGTGGATAGTTAATGTGGTTGTCGATATGGTTAATGTAGTATGTGATTTCTTGCAAACTTGGAATCACTCTTGGTCTATGATTTGTTGATGGTGGAAAAAGGAATATCATGTGGATTAATGATTAACGCGTGTTTTGGTTTTGAATGAAGTAACATTTCCATGCATTCAATGCGCTAGGGTGGAGGGATTTACGCTTCATTGGAGGTATACTACCCTCATTATTCATTTTTCCATTTCATTTTTACAGTTGAGTTGTTGAAGAAGCATCAACCTGGTTGAGAGCTCGACTTTCAAGGTTATGGTAACTGTAGCACTGGTTTTGCAGAATTATTTGAAGCATTAAGAAAGGTATGGATATTTTAGCTTGATATCCATTGAATGCACATTCTTTTGCAGTAATAATATTGAAATGGATCTATTTGATTGATTGTCTGAGTGTGTTTGCCTTGCTCTTTCTCTCAAATCATTATAGGATATTTATGTGAAAATTATTCATGTTGTGTTAATCAAAACAATCCATGTTCAAACCCTTACTGTAAAACTGAGAGTTTTGAGTTAAATAATTTGAGTTGGTTTTAATAGCTCCATATTTTATTCTTAGCCAATCTCACCTCTATTATTGAATGAAATCCAGCCAATCTTTTTCAGTCACCTTTATCATTGTCAATCCAATCATGAATGTTAGTATCTCTCAAGCAAAGGGTCAAAAGGTTGTTTGGTTCACTTGAATATACAGTGGTGTATAAAAGAGGGTTACTATTTTCCTTCAGTTACTTGATGGGTTTTGAACTCATATATTACAAAAACCATATTTTAGTTATTTACCCACTATTCAACCATGCATGCTAAGGTAGCGACATCAAAAAGAATTTTTTTATGTTCCTTGTTTGATACCATCCTACCCATATAAATTGTTTTAAGAACAAAACCCTATCTCAAGTTCCCAACCCAATGTGTGAAAAGTTAGATGGTTTTGGTTGTTTTATTACCAAACCCTATATTTTAAAGTCCTATACATTCTGTTATGATGAAATTTTCATGCTTAAAAAATAAGCCGAGTTTCATGAAGTTTTATATACTTTGACTTGTTCGGTTTGATCCCTTGCTACTCTTATACAAAGAAGGTTTTAGTACGAGGTTGTATCCATATTTTGGCCATCATTTATATTTTTGTGACATGTCATGGAGAATAGAAACCATGGTTTTATGATTGTTGATGGATACATGTATATGATAGTAGGGTTATATTTATGCGGTTGTTGTCCAATTTTGAATATTATTTGATTATGATGGATTTTATGGTCATTTTTTGAAAAAATTTTAATGAACCAAATTCGAAATTTATTTGCACATTAATTTTGAAACCCTTGCATCAGGTTTAAGGAACAGGTTTTACATGTTTGACTAAGTAAAATGGTTGAAGTGAATAGAGTAATTGACCTGTGTGTTTTTCATACAAAATTGTTGAGGATATAAAATGACATGCAGGAAAAAATCTGGTTGATTATACTACACTAACTTTAATTGATCAATTTATGAGAGAAATTTAGATTGGTAGTAAGATTTTGATGATAGCTTATATGATGTATGTTAAAATCCATTTTGTGATGAGTTTATGAATTCTCGTCCTTCCTGTTCATCTGAGAACTTGTTTGAAATTTGTTGTTGGAATTAAAAGCATAGTTGGCTATTGATTTCTGGGCATGCTGATTTTAAGTATGGATTGAAATGAGAGGATCAAGATTACGGGTCATAAAGGAATAAGATATATTTTCTATCTTATGCACTTGACCGAATTCCTCATTATTTCATTTTCCATATATCATTCCCAAAATCATATATCATTTAAACTTCATCTTTTCTTCCCCATGTTGTATGAAATAAAAATTATTTGCTATTAAAGAGGAATGTTACTAGCAATTTGGTGTAAATAGTTTGAAAGGAAGAATATGTTTTGGTTGTTGCATCTATGTTTAAAGGAGAATTTAAAGGATACATTGTTGAATGTTGTCCCTTCATTGAACCATGAGATTGATTACAAGATTATGTATTCATGATCAAAGTACAAGTTTAGGATGAAAAATATAATGAATATTGAAGAAAATTCATGGTTGATTGCTTATTGTTTTCAAGTCCAATTCCTTTCATTGTCCCACTTTACATACATTATTCCCAAAATTCTCAATATCATGTTTCATTTTAAATTTGTATTTTCCCCCCTGTTACATAAGCAAATTCAATAATTTTTGGAGCAAGGATGAAAGACATCGTAATAGTCAACATGAACAACACTTAGCCTAGCATATATAACATAATTATTTATTGGCATTGAGCTTAAGGAATGAGATATGAGCTACAATTTGACAACTGATATGTTTTCATTATGAACATCTATCGCTCTTATTATTATTTTTCACTTTCCATCCATTACAAAACCCTTCATCGTCCCAGTATCTTTGTAGTCCCATGTTCTTGAATAAATATCAGTTGTGTGGGTTATAAGATATGGAAATGTTTCAAAACAAAGTAGATAGCTTGATTTTGGGTTACTTTCTCACCCATCCATAATTGGTTTCATGCTTTAATGTTGATTGAGTTAGATCCAATTTTAAGTTACGATAAATGCAAAATGTATTTGATGCTTTACTTTCTATGGTATACATACTTAGATCTAGTCTTCGTGTTTAATAGATGATCTTTTTCAGCCATGGTAGCAACATATATAATAGATTTAATAGATGAAACAAAGAAAATTGGAATAGAGGGAAGCACGCTAGATGGAAAAGGGGCAAAAATAAGAGACTTATATTCTCTGTCCATTTTGATGTAGAAACAGAGGAATTTAATCAACTCCTGCAAATTGGCCTTTTAAGTCTTGTAGGCCAAGGATATTTTAACTCTCCTCCACCACCTATAAGACTACCATTGAAACCTCATTTCAACATAGCTGGCATTCTTTTACAACCACACATTTATAATTCATGATCATCAACCTCATCATCATGGAGATCCTACTATATATTTTCCACTACCTCAACCTCCTCCTAAGTAGTCACTTCAACCTGATGTTTCCATGGATTCTGTAACGACCCTAATTGAATAAATGAATAAATATTACCAAAAAAAAATAGTTAAAGAAAATAAGCATGATTAATTGTGTGATAATCAAACTGAAGAATGCATTTAATGAACTGTGACAGAAATTAAGGGAAAAGAAATAAAATAATGTAAGAACAGGGATGGCGTAGGCTGCCAAGGGTGGCGTGCGCAGGGCAAGAAGCCCAGAAATCCCGAGAAGATAAGAAAAATGTTAATGAAACGGAGTACGGGGGACAGAGGGTGGTGGTGAGGAGTAACTGCGTGAGGTGGTCGGGAGGAACAAGGCGGGGATGAGGGGGATGGGCGGGCCATTCGGGAGGAGGATGGACGCAGGAAAAACATATCTTTTGCCATTTTTACAGTGAGCCGAGAGCTGGACTGTGGGGCGTGTGTGCTCAGAGAGAGACACAGGACTTACTGGTTGTATCATATTGATCAGGGAGGCACATGTTGCTAGAGGTTTTGGGCTCGGGGGCCAGGATATCCGTAGATATCCTGGAGCTAGGTCGTTTTCCTAGTTGGCAGGGTGGACAGTAGATTTGGGCAGTTATTTTGTGTTTTTGACAGGTCTGGACTGAGTAGCAGGGCAGCAAGACAGC